>JARYGA010019331.1:0-22158 GCA_030545235.1 Helianthus tuberosus
ATAGATAATGTTGTTACGCGAGCCTTGGACAGACAGTTCAATGAAGCTAGTGGTACTCGAAGCAGGACCCTATCCGTACCCCACTCTAAACCCAAGACTCACTCTGAAGTTCATAGTAAGCCACCTCCTAAACCTAAGGGGTCAAAGAAAGAGGATGACGACCATCACTCATCAAACCAGAGAAGTGTCCCATCTAAGAGAGTTGTGTTAAAACAAGAACCACGTGCTAAAGGTTGCACCTATAAATACTTTGTCTCCTACAAACCCAGGGATTTCACTGGGGAGAAAGGAGCAGTTGATTGTATGTCATGGTTAGACGAGATGGACACTGTGGTGGATATCAGTGGTTGCGCTGATAAGGATGTGGTAAAGTTTGTATCTCGGTCATTCAAAGGCGAGGCACTAGCGTGGTGGAGGTCTTTGATTCAAGCCACTGGGAAGATCCCATTGTACAATCTGTCTTGGGAGCAGTTTGTGACATTGATTAAGGAAAACTATTGCCCTCAGCATGAGGTTGAAAAGATTGAATCTAATTTCTTATCGTTGGTTATGAAGAACCTAGATTGCCAAGCCTACCTTACAAGCTTTAACATAATGTCAAGATTGGTTCCATATCTTGTGACACCGGAACCCAAGAGAATAGCTCGTTTTATCAGGGGTTTAGCCCCAGAGATCAAGGCCAGTGTGAATGCCTCCAGACCAGCTACTTTTCGATCTGCAGCTGATATATCATTGTCCCTTACTTTGGACGCGGTCAGACAGAGATAGCTGAGAAACACAGATGCTGAGAAGAGGAAGCGTGAGGATGTCACCTCACGACATTCAGACAAGAAGCATAAGAGAAACAATGACCACAAGAAAAGTTCTGGAACAAAAAAGGATGGCCAACAGACGGGTGATAAACCCAAGTGTAAGATCTGTAAGAAACACCATTTCGGGAAATGCAGATATGAAACAAAATCCCAGTCACAGCCAAGACCTTGTGGGATTTGTAAATCTTCTGAGCACAAGACATTGGACTGTTAGAAAATCAAGGACGCGACGTGCTTCAGCTGCAATGAAAAAGGGCATATCAAGTCAAATTGCCCAAAGTTTGCTAAGAAAGCTGAGGATGGGAAAAAGACCAATGCTAGGGTCTTCCAGATGAACGCACAGGAGGCGATCCAGAATGATAATGTCATAACAGGTACCTTCCTTGTTAATGATGTTTATGCAAGGGTGTTATTTGATTCCAGAGCAGATAAGTCATTTGTTGATAATAAGTTTTGTAAGTTGTTAAACCTACCTGTTAGAACCCTAAGCATAAAATATGAGGTTGAATTAGCTGATGGCACCATAGAAACCGCATCAAGCGTGCTGGATGGATGTTTCATATCCATTAGGAATCACTCTTTTCCTTTGTCCCTACTTCCTTTGAAATTAGCCGGTTTTGATATAATAATAGGCATGGATTGGTTATCTCATAACCAAGCTCAGATCATTTGAAACAAGAAGCAAGTTGTGATCAAGACTCCGTCTGGTGAGTCACTTACCATTCAGGGAGATACCCAGTATGGACTGCCTGAGCAAGTGTCTATGCTCAAGGCATCAAGGTGTATGAACAAGGGTTGTGTCATCTACATGGCTCAAGTGACTATTGATGAGCCGAAGCCGAAGATTGAAGATATCCCCGTCATTTCTGAATATCCCAAAGTATTCCCTGAAGAACTACCTGGTTTGCCACCAGATAGGCAAGTAGAATTCAGAATTGACATTATTCCAGGAGCAACACCTGTTGCAAGGGCACCTTACAGGTTAGCACCAACAGAGATGAAAGAGTTGAGGACTCAGCTAGACGAATTGTTGGCAAAAGGTTTCATTAGACCTAGCTCATCTCCATGGGGAGCACCAATCCTGTTTGTGAAGAAGAAGGATGGGTCGATGCGTCTATGCATCGATTATCGCGAGCTTAACAAAGTCACTATCAAGAATAGATATCCATTGCCCAGAATCAACGATCTGTTCGATCAACTGCAAGGGGCAAGTTACTTCTCGAAGATCGACTTGAGGTCAGGCTATCATCAACTGAAGGTTAAAGATGAAGATGTACACAAGACTGCATTTAGGACTCGTTATGGTCATTACGAGTTCTTAGTGATGCCTTTTGGGCTCACTAATGCACCTGCCGCGTTCATGGATCTCATGAATCGCGTCTGTAAGCCCTACCTAGATAAATTCGTCATCGTCTTTATCGATGACATTCTC
The DNA here is from genome assembly GCA_030545235.1 of Helianthus tuberosus. Taxonomy (NCBI): domain Eukaryota; kingdom Viridiplantae; phylum Streptophyta; class Magnoliopsida; order Asterales; family Asteraceae; genus Helianthus; species Helianthus tuberosus. The sequence goes on from JARYGA010019331.1 coordinate 2,245, forward strand.
ATTTACTCGAAAAGTCAAGCTGATCACGAGAAGCACCTTCGTTGTATTCTTTCACCACTTGAGCAGAAGAAGCTCTATGCCAAGTTTTCTAAGTGTGAATTCTGGCTTCGTGAAGTCCAATTCCTTGGACATGTTGTTAGTGAACATGGTATCCAAGTAGATCCCGCTAAGGTTGAAGCTGTCATGAATTGGCAAGAGCCAAAGACGCCAACAGAGATTCGTAGCTTTCTAGGTTTAGCAGGATATTATAGGCGATTTATTGAAAACTTCTCAAGGATTGCTGCACCCCTAACTTCATTGACACGTAAGAATATTAAGTTTGACTGGAGTCCTAAGCAGCAGAAATCCTTTGACATTCTTAAGCAGAAGTTGAGCAACGCTCCAGTATTGACGTTGCCTGATGGAGTTGATGAATTTGTGGTGTATTGTGATGCATCGCACACAAGAATGGGATGTGTGCTTATGCAGAAAGGAAAAGTCATTGCCTATGCTTCACGCCAGTTAAATGTGCACGAGAAGAATTACACCACCCATGACTTGGAGTTGGGTGCCGTTGTATTTGCACTAAAACTTTGGAGGCATTACTTGTATGGAACTAAATGTGTGATCTACTCTGATCACAAAAGCCTTCAACACTTGTTCAATCAGAAGGAGTTGAACATGAGGCAGCGACGTTGGATGGAAACCTTGAATGATTATGACTGTGAGATAAGATACCATCCAGGCAAGGCAAATGTGGTTGCCGATGCCTTAAGTAGAAAGGAAAGAGTGAAGCCCATAAGAATCAATGCCAAGAGCATTGAATTAAAGAATAGTTTGAATGAAAGGTTGTTAGCTGCACAGAAGGAAGCTGTATTAGAAACTAACTATCCCGATGAGAAGTTAGGAGTAACTGCTGAACAGTTATCCTATGGAAAAGACGGAATCCTGAGATTAAATGGACGAATATGGGTTCCAATTTATGGAGGACTTAGGGATGTGATCCTCCAGGAAGCCCATAGTTCTAAGTACTCTGTTCATCATGGAGCTGATAAGATGTACCAGGATCTGAAGGCAAATTTTTGGTGGATAGGTTTGAAGAAGTCTATAGCTACCTATGTTGCCAAATGTTTGACGTGCGCACAAGTTAAAGCTGAACATCAAAAGCCGTCAGGTTTGCTACAACAGCCTGAACTTCCCACCTGGAAGTGGGAGATGGTGACAATGGATTTTATCACCAAGTTGCCAAAGACAAAGAAAGGAAACGATACTACTTGGGTGATAGTGGATAGACTGACTAAGTCAGCTCACTTCCTACCTATTAAGGAATCACATAGCCCAGATAAGTTAGCTCAGCTGTACGTGGACGAGATTGTAACTCTCCATGGAGTGCCAGTGTCTATAATATCTGATAGAGATACAAGGTATACCTTGCCTTTCTGGAAAAGTTTTCAGCAGTCCCTATGCACCCGATTGAATTTTAGCACAACATTTCATCCTCAAATGGATGGTCAAAGTGAACGAACGATTCAAACACTGGAAGATATGTTAAGGGCTTGTGTTATTGACCTAGGTGGAAGCTGGGATGAACATCTTCCATTAATCGAGTTTTCATACAATAATAGCTATCACTCTAGTATCCAAGCTGCACCATTTGAAGCTCTATGTGGAAGAAAGTGCAGAACGCCCGTTTGCTGGGAAGAAGTTGGAGATGTCCAACTAACAGGACCTGATATAGTCCTGGAGACGACAGATAAGATTGTGCAGATGAGAGATCGTCTCAAGGCTGCCAGGGATACGCAGAAAAGCTACGCAGACTTAAGGCGTAAACCTCTAAATTTCGAGGTTGGTGGCAAGGTGTTACTTAAAGTATCACCCTGGAAGGGAGTGATGCAATTTGATAAGAAAGGTAAGTTAAGCCCAAGGTATATAGGACCATTTGAGATCATCAAATGTGTGGGAACAGTGGCTTATAAGTTAAACTTACCTGAAGAGCTCAGTGGTGTTCACAATGTATTCCACATCTGCAATCTAAAGAAATGTCTAGCTGATGAATCGCTAGTCATACCATATACAGATGTACATATAGACGAGAGCTTAAAATTTGTTGAAAAACCTTTGTCGATCGAGGATCGACAGGTCAAGAAGCTTCGAAGGAAGCATGTACCGATTGTAAAGGTTAAATGGGACGCACGTAGAGGTCCCGGATATACATGGGAGGTAGAGTCCACAATGAAAGAAAAGTACCCTCATTTGTTTCAGTAAATCTCGAGGTCGAGATTTCTTTTAAGGGGGTGAGGATGTAACACCTCGAAAATTTATGTCCAATAATGTATCGACACGTGTCATGGGCTTTAAACGTGTAAAAGATCACCTATGAAGGACTAAAGTTGACAAACAAAGAAAATATGTGGATATAAGGGTTTAAAGTGTCAACAATGGATAAATATACCTTGCAATAACCCTACACGATGTTTATACCCGTAAACGAATGAATCATGGATCATACGAAGCTAATTGTGGAAGAAAGTGAGAGATTACAAACTACAGGGGTTAAATGTGTCAACATATTTAAAGTATACCTCTGAGTGACCTTTTAGCGAACCCGAAGCTTTGTAACGGTTAATTATGCTCACTAGAATAAGTGATAAAAATTTCACAAGGTTTCGATAAAGTATGAGAAAGTTATGACGATATTCATATACGAGGGGTTAAAAGCGTCAACGTTGAAATTTATGAATTTTCGGGTGATCACAAAGTTAACCAAGAACTTAACAAAGTTTGTATAAGTCTTAAGGTCCTTAAAAATAAGGTTAGAGGGCCAAAAATGCAAGAACAAGACTTCAAACCACGTTAGAAAGGACCAGGGGCTGAAATGTAATTAAGTGAAACTTGTTTGGCTGGTTCTGGGATGCCAGGCGGCCCGCGTAAGATGGTCCCATGGGGCTACGCGGCCCGCATGAGAGTGCCAGCGACATAATTCACCTTGCAGCTGCCAGTTCAGGTCTGTAACCGCCTTTAGGACCTGTAAACTGATACAGGGGTTGCACAAACGGATTACATGCAGTAGGGGCACCTGTAAACATCTGGTTACAACCATAGACTTGCTTGGCATCAACCTAAGCAATTGAATTCACTATATAAGAAGAACAATGTTGCAACTCTTGTGCCATCCATTTGCAAACTTTCACAAGTTTATTCCTGGAGCTCTCTGATCAGCAACCAAAGTTTCTTAGACTTCCTTGTTGTGCTTAGGACCCTTGTAAGTGTCCTTAACCTTCTTTATTTCAGTTTAGCTTAGTTAATTAGCTTAAAGTCAAACCATCGTAATTAGAGTTTGACTTCGTAATTAATCATAATTTGTCCAGTCAAATTTCAAATTGAAAGTACCTATGAGTTGGTAATTATGTGGGCAATAAACACTTAAAAGTGCACCCTCTGATTCCCACTCTAAGTAGGTCAATTGTCGGGTCAAAGTTAATCTTAAAAAGTTAACAGAAAGCTTATTTTCAAATTAATGCATAATTAGCAATGTAGAACCCATGCAACATGTTTTATCACTAATATAACTTGGTAATTAATGTAAGAACATGTCTAAACATGTTCAACCCGACAATTTTCAGTTTAGGCTCGGTTCGGAACCGAAAGTCGCATAATTTGACTTTTGCTTTGACTTTCAGTTCTGACCCAATGTAGCATGTTTTAGAAATGCATTAGAGCCTTATTATGACCAGGTTTCATGTTAGTATAACCCTCTGTGATTATACAACTTGGTTCATTAGTTATCCGATTCATATGCATGTTTCCGTTAAATGCTTAAATGTTGACTATTATGCCCATATGACCTTAAAATGTGATTTTTGAAAATGTAAAATAATAGAAACCTTAGTTATTGATTATTAAACTTGTCCCTAAAATTTGACATCAGTTTGAGGTCTAGATTAGGAGTTATGCACATTAGCGTAAATGATAAGCTTTTTATTAATTAAACGGCGTAATTAACGTATAGCCTATCTAAACCCGATTTTTAAAACCAAACTTTTTACTCACTGATATAAAATAATAGTTTGGTATTTTTGAAGATTTTTATTTAATTTTAGGCTGAGCATAACATAGAGTTCTAAGCTTGATTCGGTAATTGCCGGTTTTGCCCTTTTGGGCTATAAAATGAGTTTTACAATTATTTTGACACCAAACCTTTTTCTACTAATCTAATATGATAAATAAAATATTTTGAGCCTTCTGGAATAATAAAAATACCAGCTTTCCTTTAAAATCCCGGAAATAGCTCAAAATCGTCTTTTTAAGCGTTTTTAACGCATAGTATGTATTATTATTATTTTAAACATATAAGGTTTGATACCTACTGATATTTTCAGTAAATTTTTATATAATAACAGTAAGCAAAGGTTTTAAACTCAGATTTCCAGTTTTGACCTTTTAAGACTATGTGAAATTACCAAAATGCCCCTAAGGTGCATAGTTTGGTTATAAATGATAAATTTTACATATATGTAATACCCTACTGCTATAACTTGTTAAATTAAGTATTTTTACTGATTTTATCAGACCTGTAACTCAGATTATTATTTAAACTCTTTTATAACCTTTAAAATGACCAAAATGCCCCTACGGGGCAAAGTTTGAGTTTAAATCCATATCGGGCATAATAGAAGATATCTTACTGATATCACAACATAATTAAGGCATATTAACTTAGGAAACATGTATATGACTCATATGGTTACCCGTTACGCCTCTTTCGCGTTCGGTTCGGTTTATGTAACTAGTTTGCATAAATTGACCGAAATGGGTCAAACCTTATCATTTTTGTCTCAAAATCCCGAATGTGTTTAGTTTACCCGCTAGTGCATATATAAATAATAAGGTATAACTGTCGGTTACGGGAATAACCCGCCGCGGGACTATACCATGTGGTGTGTCTATTACTCTTTAACCAGGCATCAATCCGGGCTACTGAACGTATAACGAACATGTAATTCTTTTACAAGTTTATATATAAATAATTATCCCAAGTTATAAAATGTTTTGTGCCTTGTGCATTTAAATCAATTTTCTAAACCCTTTTCAAAATGAGTCAGTTAATTGTATTTACCAGTGTAAACTGACGTATTTTCCCAAAAAGATTAAGTGCAGGTACTACTCGAAATAGGCTGGCCTCTCCTTAGCATCAATAAGAGTCTCGTAAGCTTGGATGCATTTTAAGTTTGACGAACTACGTTTCCTTTTTATTTGATCCGCCTGTGGATCTATTTCAACTATTTTGTGATACTTAATATTACAATTTTATTCGGTTGAAATAAATCTATCTTTTGCTTCCGCTGTGCATTTAAAATTGTGTTGTTTGACCATGATGATATCAACTACGTCACGATACTCCCCACCGGGCCCACCGGTAATACGTGAAAATATCAGGGTGTGACATTTAAGAACCAAGCTTAAGTAAACATTGTATTTTTAACTTAGTTTCTTGAAAAATCGTCCTTAAAATCATAGATTTACAAGACTTTTTATTTACTTTAATCATCATCTTACAAGAAAAACAATTTTCACTTCAAGTTCATGATTTACACAAGGATGATCTATTGATTCTTAATATAATCATCCTCTTATCTTGTTAGATTATGTCTTTAATCACTATCTAGCAAGATCACATGATGATCTACATCAATAACATGAGCAATAAAAAATCAACAAGCATAACAACATTTAAACAACTTGATTTCTTATGATTTTAGTCTTATGTTCAAGTTTCATAGTGTTCTTCATGATTTACAACTTATACCATCTTTTAACCAACTTAAGAAGATGTAAAATGGAGTGTAGAAGATCTTACTACTAGCTCAAGGCTAGGGATGATCACAAGATGAAAATGAGGTGGATAAAAGCTTGTGTGAGTGGTCCTTCAACTTCCAAGAGCTCCAAGCTTCCTTATATGGCTTCTAACACCTTTGAGTATGTATGGATTGGATGGAACTTGAATGAAAATGATGGATGTATGGGTGTGTGTGTTCGGCCGAGACCAAGGGGAGAGGAAGAGAGAAGAGTGTGTGTTGATTTGTGATGAAGATGATGGGTTAATGTTCTAATGGTCACTACTTATAACTTCCAACAATGAGAAATCTAATGGTTCTTATGCTATAAAAATAAGTAGACATGATCTATTATAAAATTCAAAGAAAATCAAGGTGGGACCACCTTGTCTAACCGTCCACCAAGGGGGGGGGGGGGTCTTGGTTAAGTTGAAATGTTAAGTTAGATATTATGGTTGAAAACTTGAAATCTAAGTATATTAGTTAGGTTATTTAGTTACTAGATGTTATATAGTATGTTATGATGTTCGGGGACCATAACTAGCTTGGTAATGTTAAAACAATGCTTCTAGTGAAAATTTGGTGTTTCGGGTAGTATCCGGTTGTTCGGTTGGTTACCGGTTCGTTAAGGTGCTAAACTATGCAGTTTAGTGAACTTTATGTTACCTTTCATGACAGTTTTGATTCCTGACACTTAGGAAAGTATTCTGGACCATTTAACCATATTTCTGCATGATATCAAAGTGTTTAAATGCTTATTTTTGCTGAATTCATCAATTTGTGTGAGTTTTAGGCACTTTCCGGCACTTAAACTATCACTAGGAAGGCACTTTTATGATCCTTACTTTCCTACACACTATACTAGTGTAACTCTTGGTCTCTGGCTCATTCTGTGTCTCAATACCATGTCTGTCTATGTACTGAACTCTGTCAGCATTTTTCTGATTTGTCTGATAACTGTGCTAATTGTGTTTCGTGCATCATTTGAATCAATAAAGTTTGTATGCAATAATGATATGTCATTTGCAATATATGATGCACATGTATGTGTGATTGCAATAATCAGAGAGCAAATTCAAGTCATTAAATGTAAATCAGCACAGTCAGTAAGTCATAATTACTGTTTAATAGTTGTACGGATACCTGGAATTTTGACAGTTGTCACAAAGCATGCGAAGAACCGAACACTATTAAACCACTCTCTTTGGAGACGTTCACGAGAAGGTTGAAGCATGATCATGGGCGACAAAGTTTTTGATATTAAATCTCAATTATTTAGAAATTATAAATTAAGTGTTATAACCAGCTATGTCGGTTCGTCTGGATTGTCAGTTAACCCAAATGTATAAGTTTTATGTTTAAAAAAAATATATGGGACCAAAATATTCGATTGTTTAAAATATTTATATTAACGGGATAGAGTGTTACAAGTGGTATTCAGAGCTTAAGGTTTAAAGAATTAAAGTGTTTGGTTCAAGACTTGATCGCGTGGTCTGGTAAGTTATTATGACTAATAACAGTCTAGTATGGATGAAAGTTGTTATTAACAATACATAGGGCTATCTTGAGAACACACGTTAACTCCAAATGAATTGATAAAAGAATGATATGATTAATGAGTCACTTGTGTTAACAAGTATTATAGGAAGCCTTGTACTATAGTACTGGCGCTTATTAATTTTAGCGTTACTAATCTTTTGTGAACGTTTAAGTAGAGTGAAGTTCGCATCTAAAGATTGCGGGAGTCTAATGTTCTACTAATGTGGTGATGGAATGGTTCGAAGTATGACAAGTAGAGCAGGCTCACCAAGGCTTTAAATCATGTAATGATACCGAATAAAGTTCGAACGACAATGAAAGCGCATTAGGGCGAGTATCACCCAGGTGCACACTTTAAATTATTTATATGAACGCTAGTATGCAAAATTCAAATAATGAATGACAGTTGCATACAGTAATTTAAAGCTTGGGAAACCTGGATACGATACCTATCCAGGAAGACAGTCCCAAGAGAAACTGGATAGGTAGTACGCATTATAGACAACAATGAATAACAAAGGCATGAAATATTTAAGACTTAGAAACTTGGATGGGAGTGACCATCCATGTAAAAGTTCTCATTAAACTTATATTGAGGAAAAGTAACGATCACATTGATGAATGTGAATGCAAAATATATATATATATATATATATATATATATATATATATATAGGGGAGGGTTATCTTGAGAACGCTAAATATTGCGAGAACCGTGAGAACGAATGAGAACACCAATCAAAACCATTTTTTTAATACAAACCTCATTGTAATTAAGATACAACATCAAAACAAGAATTTACAACATCAAATAATCAATTTCTCCTTTCAAAAATCACTCTTTTTAGATTTTTTACACGTGTAAATATAACAGATTTACACATGTGTAAATGGCAAACTTACACATGTGTAAATTTTCTTTATTTACGAATTCACGTAAATTTAAACGTGTAAATTAAATTTATAACATTGTATTCGAATAATAATGATAAGTGTAGAAATTTTTTTTGAATTTGATTCGTTTTTGACCAATTTCTAGCGGTTTTTTCATTTGTTCTCACGGTTCTCACAATATTTAGCGTTCTCATTTAAACCCTCCCCTATATATATATATATATATATATATATATATATATATATATAAAGCAAAAACATTCCACATGTTTTGGGACGAAAATGTGTAAACTGAATAATTATTAAATGACAATAAAAAGAGATTTTACCAAATAAAATTGGAGACACAAGCATGAACCGAGGATTTATTTACATGGTAGGTAATGTGTTAGTTATAATAAGGTCACGCGTACCATGTGTTGATTGCTTACATTGGCCAAGTAAGTAGTAAACACATGACACCATGGACTTCTTATAATAAAAGCATATACGTCCGATGTAGTAAAGAAGAGGAGAATGGGAAGAGTTAAAGGATCCTTGGGGTCAAGAAACCTTACGGGCATACTCGTATAAATGGTTCTCACGGGAACCATAAAAACGACGTATGATGCGTGTTGAAATAAGTGACCGAAGGAAATCCTTTGAATAAGTCATTATAGACGAAAGAGTCATGGTTGACAAAAATGGGCAAGTAAAACTGACGTATAAATGACCCATAGGGTCATAGAAGCTGGGGTATTTCCCGAACGGAAAACGATCATAATTATGAACTACGATGTGTAAAAAAATAGAGATGAAAAGATTAATAGATCCGGCAAGTAAAACCAACGTATAAATGACCCGCGGGGTCATAGAAGCGAAGGTATTGCTAATAAGGATCAAACATGGTCATGGGTCACAGTTGGAATAAAAGGAAATTTTCCTTTCATGGTCTAAAGGCCTATGATTGGCGGGTAAAAAAAGAATGACACAGGTAGAGGGTGGTCTACGTGATCCTTCGGTTGAAGAAAGAAAGTTCAAGAAATGAACTTTGACTTGACCATAAAGGTCAGAACCGAAAGTTAAACCAAAAGTTAATTTGCTTGACTTTTGGCTCATAACTAGCCAAAAGAAATGAAATAGACTAGGAGAAACACTTACTTGTGTTTCAAGAGGAGGATTAGACTCAGAGAAGGGGGTCTCAATGCAGAAGCAAGCTCCAAATGAGTTTTTGAGTGAGAAAGAAAATAATGGTGCGAAGAACTCAAGGATATTTATAGTTTTCTTGGATTCATGAGAGGTTGACAAGTGTGTATTGAGGTGTTAGTGATGTTGCTTAGTGTCTAGTCAAGTGTTAAGACCAGATTAAAGTTGGCAAAGATGGCGCTAGGTGTCACAAGTTGAAGCAAAGTGACATAACTTGATGAGGTGTTAGTGATGTTGCTCAGTCGTTCAAAACATTTTCTTTTGTCATTTTCTATCCGTTAACACAAAAGAAATATGAACACTAATTGTTTTTGGTGTTTATGTTAGGCTTTTACAAAATCGGGAACCGGACGAACGACTAAGCATACGAAGAACCGAACACTATTAAACCGCTATCTCTTTGGAGACGTTCACGGGAAGGTGTAAGCATGATCATGCGTGACAATGTTTTTGATATTAAATCTCTATTATTTAGAAACTATAAATTAAGTGTTATAACCCGTTATGTCGGTTCGTCTGGGTTGTCAGTTAACCCAAACATATAAGTTTTATGTTTTCAAAAAAAAAAAAGTCTGGTACCAAAATATCCGATTGTTTAAAATATTAATATAAACGGGATAGAACGTTACACAAGGATTTTTCCCTTTTCTTACGTTATTAGTTCTGTATGTTTCTATTTTTCGCCACGGTACACTTCTATTTAAAACATTTTTTTAAAGTGTACACCAGCCGGGGAAGGAAAAGACAGCGACAGGGTTAGACCGTGGGGTATGGTTGGGCTTGGGTTGGGTTGGGTTGGGTTGGGGCATTAGTTGACACATGGCTTGGGGCGGCAGACATGGGGCGACCCACATTAAACACGGTATGGTGGGGCGGGGGTTTGGAGCGTGGGTTTGATGGGCTAGTGGGCTTCGCTGGGCTGACCCGCTGGGCTATTTGTTTTAAAACAACAAATTTAATTTTTTTTAATATTTTTAATTAAAGAAAATTACATAAAAAAATTCCTAATGTTTATATTTGTTTTTTATCTCTTCTCTCATCTCCAAGACTAGTTGCAACTCGTCACCCTGTAGGTGATCAATCGGCTGGGATAGAATTTTCAAATCATCCCGTCTTTGTCTCACGGCATCTCTAGCGGCATCTCTAGCTTCTTTGCTCCTTCGTTGTTCTGCCCTTTGTTGTTGGAAGACGTTGAATGTATCTAACTTGGATGAAATGTCATCCAACTGATCGCTGTATATTCCCCTATGCAAGCCCGAACTCCCAGCTGAAGGTGAGGCCGTATCAGATCTTGATTTTTGAACACGCCTTTTTGCGACATCTCTTCCATACTCAGGCCGGTTTGGGCTTGGCGAATCATCAAAAAGGTCCTCAAACTCTTGATCTCGTGCATCAGATTGGGCTTGGGACGAGGCCCTTGACCTTTTGGAAGACGTGTTACTTTCGCTACCACTGGGGATATTCGCCCACTTTGGATGGAACTTACAAATCTCCCAACAATGCATGAAACGGAAGTCGGTCCCCACATTTGATTTGAATTGAACCAATGCATTCGTCACAATGTCGGCTTCGGTTTCACCACTTTTTGGGTTTTGCTTTGTTTTATTTAAATAACCACTATATTTTGTAAGTTGGGTGCTTATCTCGCTCCACTTCGAGGATAAGCTATCGTTTTCACGATAAACCTCTCTTCCCAATTCTTGATGGAATACTCTACTAACCCCTTGCCACAAATGGGTTCGATGTTGAGAATTTCCTATTTTAATAAAAACAAAATTAAATATATTACAAAGTTATATAAAAAAACCATTAATAAAAACAAAGTTTAAGAATACCTAAAGTTGCATCTTGAGATTGTTGAAACCAACCCCTCGCCAATGCAAGTTCTTCAGGAACGGTCCATTTTAGTTGTTTTCGCTTGACGGTTTCAAATGCTTTATCCGCCTCGATTTTTTTCTTATGGCTTCTCTTTTTGATGGGTTTCGATGCGGAAGGACCATCGTTGGGTGGTTGAGTTTCGGGGATGGTTTCGTTTTGTGAAAGGTCGATGGAGGTTGGTGAAAGGTTGATGGACGTTTGTGTAAACGGGGTAGGTATCGAATCATCGGTGTGTGGGAAGTTAGTAAACAAACGATTCCCAATATACGATGCATAACTCGCTTCTTGGGGCATAGAAGAGTGTATGAAAAATGGACGAGGCATTGGACGATTGGGTGGTGGGCTAGGATTATTTTCTTGGAATGCATACGGGTTGTTCGGGTCAAAAGGACGGTTAAGAGGATGCATTTTTTCGTTTTGTTGAAGGAGAATTGAAAATGATTATACAAGATGTGGTTGAATGTGGTAAAAAATGGAAGAAAAATATGAGTTTTATAGTGAAAAAATATATATATTTTTTTTAAGATAGCCGTTGGCCAATGGCTAGTTTGGTTTGTCCAGTGAGAGCCCGCCATGTCAGCTTGGCCAGACCGCCCCACGCCCGGCTTGAAACCCAAGCCCCAAGGGCCACGCCCCAACCCAAGCCCACCCGGGATGGTGGCTTGGGCGTTTTCCCCCAACCCACGCCTAAACCCCGCCCCATACCCCATAGTCTTACACAAGGCAAAGGAAACAGGAAACACACTGCCATATGGTCTTTTCTCAAATTCTGAAACAAAATAATTGCAAAAAGTTTAAATCAAGCATAAACAAAACTAAGAAGAAAATTATTTGAATAACAAAAGGAAGATGAATTTCTCCTCCAATGGAGATGGAGGAGGATTAAAATAATTTATCATCTATTTGCATTGTTTTTTATTTAACAAAGTAAAGTTCCTTTTAAAATCAATCAGAAACATTGATTTGCGAGATCTATAACCAAAAGGAAAAAAACCCCTAGGGTTGAAGATGGAGAAGAATACTGAAATTAGGCTGTTTCGAGATGGAGATGGGTTTCTGCCTATCGAATAAAAAGTGGCGAGGGTTTCTTCACCTAAAAAGACCGTATCTATTTTTTCCACGGTCTCAAATAGTAATAATAAATGGGTAAAAAGATTAAATTACCTTTGGGTGATTAGATTTAACCAAAGAATTTAACTGGGTTAGCACTAAATGACATAACATGCAAGATTTTGAGACATTTTATATAGAACTTGTCAACTTTTACGTCAAATGACAGCATCTCTATAAAAGGATGTAAAAATAAAAGACAAAACTTGTAATTTACTCTTCTTATTATATACTCACATAATAATTAAAAACGACGTGCTTAAATTATTAATTATCCTATATATTAAAAAAACCAAGCTTATGAATAGTGCAAGAGTTCAGGTTCCCCGGTTTTACACACCTACATCTGCCGGTGACCATCTTTGTTTGCCGCCAGTCCTCCACAATCACATTGAGTTTATCCCTTTGTTACGCCAGAAATCACCATACACACCCCTCTGTCTTCTCCATCACTTCACCGGCGACCGGAACCGGGTATCGGCCGGCAGCCTGGTGGCCTTCTTCTCCGACAAGCACCCACAGCCCCCACTTCATCTTATACCCACAACTCAGCCCTCATTTCCTCGAATTCTTCTCACACCCGCACGAATTATGGACCAGAAAGAGAGAACCGCCGCACACGGCTGCGGCGCAGCAACGAGTACAGAGATTTTGACCGTTTCTGTGTATGAATCTCGGGTTAATGGAAACGGAGATGAAAGTTTGGTGATTTTGAGGCGGTTTTTAGGTTCGTTAGCGGGGAATAAAGATATAAATGGTGGTGGATTGTCGAGTAAGGTGTGTGTTTCGGATATAAGTTGTGTTCTTGCAAACCCTAGGTTCAGAAGGTTCTTTTCCAGTGAAGCTCCTAAAAAGAAGAGTAAAGATTAACTTCTTTTTGTATTGTTTCCTTGCGGATATTAATATGCTTACTATTAATTTCACTGATTTTGAATCACTTGTGGCACTTAATTGTTTTGTTGAAGGTGAATTTGATAAAAGTAACCTTTTGGATTGCTGTTAGTGGTTATGTTTTGACCTAATTTATGCAAATTGAACATATGGCTATGTTTTCTATTTTTTTTTGTGCAGATTATGAGAACTTCTATCCCAAGGAAAAGAAGGAAACTCCAAAGGGGAATAACCAGAAATCTGAATCTAAAAGTTAGATAGCTTGCTTTCTGAGTTTAGATGCTATAATTTGGAGTGTTGTTATTATAGTCTTTATGTCTTTGTATTGTTTGTTAGTAGTTTTACTTGATTTAATCACTAAGTGTGCTAGAAATAGGCTACTCTTAGCCTATTACAAATGAAATCTAATTTGCAATATGTGATTTAAGTACAATGTGTATGTACATAAAAGTATTTCGTGTATTCTTAAGGATTTCTTTTTATTTGTGGGTCATTCTTGGTTGTAGTGACAATGTACTACTATATCACACTGGAAGCCAATGATGGAGGTGAGAAGAAGAAGACGTGTGAGGCGAATGGTTGGGTCAACCCATGGATGAACTTTGACGAATTGCAGGGTTTTGAAGTTGTTCACGCTTAGCTTTCTTCTGGTAATTTTCTGTTTAAAGTGTTCTTCTGCTTGGTTTTTGTTCGTTTATTTCAAGTTTCTTGTAAGTTACTAATATACAAGAGTATCGCTTTGTTTATCTTTTCATTCTCCACTATGTTTTTTGCAACTTTATTGTGAAGTAGGTGTGCTTTAAGATAGTCATAGTATAAGAGGGTAATCTGGACTATAGAAAGTAAAATACAAAAAAAATTGGTGTACAAACAAACTGACCCGTATTGTCTTCTGTTCTAATAAAGCAGCCTAACTTTATGATTCTGGATGCTCCCCTTTCACCACCAAGAACTCCCCAATGCCTTACGCGCAACGCGCGCATATTGAAAAACACTAGTATCTATTAATAAAACAGCTGAAATGAATAGTAATATCTATTAATAAAAAAAGCTGAAATGAATAGTGTTTTTTGTGGTGGTGTTTTGTGATTGGGCTATTTGGGCGGTTGTCTTTTGTGATTGGGCTATTTGGGCGGTTGTCTTTTGTGACTGGGCTATTTGGGCGGTTGCCCACACGTGTTACCAACCTACTATCAGATTTAAACTCTCTTTCAATCTCTCTGGCAGCCATAATTTCAGCCCTTTCTCCCTCTCTCTATACAAGGCCGCCGCTCCACCCACATCTCCACCACCTACTTTGTTTGAACGAACATTCGTTGAATCGTAGTAAACCGATCTTCGTCAATCGGAATTGTTCTTTTGTGTTCTGAGAAAGAATGAGAATGGTATCCATAGTGGATTGGAGCAGGATCAGAAGCTCACTGCTCTCCGTGAGGCTTTCCGTCGCAATCCGGCGACTTCTCCACCACGAAACATTTGAATTTCCACACCATCATGGTTCAGGTGCGTGTATTTCGGTTTGGGCTTGATTTGTTTGTTGTTTATTCAATTGCTTGCATTGTCTGAACCATGTGATTTGTGTGATTACGAGTAGATTTATTTTGTGGTTAGAATTTAGTATAGGTTATGAACCCTAACCCATAAAGTAAGTAAAATCAAAACATGTATGCTTGCTTTCATTAAAAGATTGATACAAACATATATTACAAGTATCTGAATCGGGGGTTAGGGTTTTTCTAAGTGGTTCATGAGATTTAATTTTCTACAAGTTGTTTCTTCATACACTCTTACTTTGAAGTCAGTCGGATTTGTCTGACGTCTTAAGTCAACCTGATGAGTCGGACAATTTATTGATATATAAATCAACTTATTAAATTCATCCATTTTTCTTGTGTAGAAAATCACAAAATGAATACAAATATTTGTCTTTAAAAAACACTTTTTATGATCACAAATAACAGATTCCTATAAGTATTACTTTACGTTTACACTTAGTAATGTTATGTAACGCTATAACGTCATAGAAAGAAACTATAATAAAAAGCTCCAAGTAATGAATTTTTATGTTGTTTTTGCATTTTGTAGATCGGCACTGGTGACTGTATGTGTTTGTTTGTTTTGTATACTATATGTACGCAAATTGGGCATGCAATGTAATACCAATTTTCTTTGTGAGAATTTCTATTATATTGGTGTTGGACATGAAAGCTTTTCCAGTAATGGTAGCATATAGTTTCAGTTGTGAGTTTGTGTTATTCTTTCTGGTTTGGAGTTCACTGGGATTTTTTTAGCATTTTGTTTGTAGAGTGTTTCTATAGGTTAGGTTAGTAACAAGTGTTATCTTTTTTTTTCAATTGTGCAGCATTCAAAGTCATGCCTAAATTCCTACCGCGTTGCGTGAGAAAAAAAAATATCACATTCCTGTTGCGAGCGCGGGGAAAAACTAAGCTATAATAATAAGTGGTGATTGGTCATTTGAACGGTCTTGTATTGTGGCTGTGATGTTGCTCTGCCATTTGGCGTGGCAACTTATGTTGTAGCCATGGCAGATCTGAGCCTTCAATTATGGATTTTGGTTCGATGAAGGCGCGTTTAGGCGCATCTAAGGGTTTCTTGGTCCGTCCTACGATGGCGATGGGAGCATACCTTGATTATTGCGTTTTACAGTTTAGAGTTTACATATAGAACGTTTCCTCCTTGAATTTGTGATCTGATGATGCTTGGTCAATAATGATAAGCTTCGACTTATTTTAGAGGTGATTGAGGTTTTGTTGGCCCTAATTTTTTTGGGCGCTTTGGTGTTTAGTGTCTGTGCTGTTTGGGCGGTTGGGTTTTGTGAGTGAGCTTTTTTGGCGGTTGTTACACACCGGTCCCCAACCCACTTTCCCATTTAAACCCGACCCATTAATTTTCTTATCTGTGTTTCCTACTTTGCACGTCGGCTTAAGTACCTATTGTGGCATCTGCATCGAAAGAAACATAGAGGGAAAGATACCGACGGTGGCCAAATCGCCCATACTAATTGAGTAGTGTTTGTGGTGTTGGTGTTTTGTGATTGGGCTATTTGAGCGGTCTTTTATTAAAGCTGTGATGTTGCTCTGCCATATGGCGTGGCAACTTATGTTGCAGCCATGGCAGATCTGAGCCTTTAACTTTGGATTTTGACTCGATGATCGCGCGTCTAGGCTCATCTATGTGTTGCTGGGTCCATCTTATGATGGCGATGGGTGCAAACCCTTATTATTGGGTTTTACGGTTTAGAGTGTACATAAGTTTTTCTCCTTGAATTTCTAATCTGGTGATGCTGGGCCGATGATGTTGAGCTTTGGCTTATTTGAGAGGTGATTGAGGTTTTGTTAGCCCTAATTTTTTGGCTGATTTGGTGCTGTGGTGTTGTGGTGTTGGACATCCTATATGTTTTTGGATTAGTATACCTTGCTAGAGACCTTACACGTCGGACTCTAAATCGAATGGTTTTGAAACGAAACAAGTGATTCTTTTTTTCGGCTGTGATGTTGCTCTGTCATTTGGCGTGGCAACTTATGTTGCAGCCATGTCAGATCTGAGCCTTAAATTTTAGATTTTGACTTGATGGTTCGTCTAGGCACATCTAAGGGTTGCTTGGTCCATCTTTGTGTTCTACAGTTTAAACTTTTCAGAAATTATTTCTCCTTGAATTTGTGATCTGATGTTTGGAAGAACAGCCGAGTTTGAACACAATATGCTCCCCGTAAACGGAGTTAAATTTAGGTGGAATAGGAGGCAGTGGAGATACCGATGGCCCAGATTCTCCGACTCTGATTTTATGGGTTCATTTATTCTAAGGTAATATTTTTTGTTTCTCTATTCATGCCTTTGACTTCAGATGCTAAATATTAATAGCTTTTGTTATCATATTTTCTCAATACAAAAAATGAAAAAGTTCTCTCGACATTTATTGCACAATTGTAGATACGTGGCCATCAATGGGAAACAAACCTTTGGATCATGGCATTTGTTTAGAATCAGGTTTGATGTTTCACCTATTCCACAATTTGGTTTTGATAGTTTAGTCTAATTCAAGTTTTAGACATTGTATCTTGCATTTTATCGAACTGCCTAAATCAAAACTCCTATTTGTATAAAGTCTTGAAATAGATATTTAAATGCTTAATAATGATTGGCCTGATTGTACATTATGATTGTAGTTTTGAAGCAAAGAATTTTGTCTTAAGGTAATGAAATACTATGATTTGTCTTGTCTCAAAACATAGGCAACCGCCATTGTCACCATTACAAGAACTTGATGCTATTGATTTTGGTTCCAAAATTAACATATCAACTAATGGTCAAATATGTTGTTAACAGAAGGCAACAAATAGCCAACAAGAGTTTTCTTTATATATATATATATATATATATATATATATATATATATATAGGGGATGGTGTTGATTATATCAGTAGAACATGGGTAAAACATAAACCCTAATTAAATAAATTCAATCATAGATAATAAATCATGTGTACCTGGTTAGCCAGTAACCGCATCAGAGAATGAAGTAGACGTCATGTTCGTCAGATTGATTCGGTTCCCCTTTAGGATGTATGTTCTTGATGGTAGTACCGAGTTCTTTAGGGTTGAAGAACTCGTAGTAATGGAGAGAGAGGAGGGGCGATTTTAGTGTTGATGTTATGAATGTCTAACCCTAATCCCTCTCTAATAATCTCCTTATATACACCCAAGGGGAAACCCAATTAGTTAATTAGGGTAAATCGGCCCATCAACAATTACCAACTAATTATATTATAGGTTTAATATATTTTGATCCAAATAATATAAATGATTATAATGGCTACACAATTAAATATAACATAATAATTATATTTAATCTTACATTCTCCCACTTAGCCGAGTAATCATTTATCATGAGTATTAGATTAGTCTGATCAGAAGTTAATACTCATTTTAGCTTTAAACCAAGAACCGTAGCAGAGAAATACAGCCGTTGAATCATTATTCGACTCAGGACCCCCATTAATCATACTACAGCCTCAATTTAAAACCTAACAGTTATGATCAAAATAAGTAAGCCCTTTAACGTTTGATTTGTATTTATAGTTGTCTATATGTCATTACACCGGCAGAACATATGTAAGAGACATACAAAATCAAACTGATGAGGAAAATTAATTAATAGTTAGTCATTCATAGTACGATATGCAGTTGTACATGGTCATCAATTAAAACCCGTCTCTTTTATGAGCTCTCTTAATAAGACTTATGGGTAATAGACCTTCAGTTATAGGATCCTTAAGCATATCACAAATGTATTCGATACAAATATTTAGTTTCCTCAATTCGTTCATAAACGAATAATTAATTGTGTATCGAAATTTAATGCAGCACCTCTCGAACTGTTACTGTTCAAGGAGACATGGTAGCTGACTTTATCACAACAAGTCTTCAATATATTAATTATATGGAGTTAATAAAGTCATGAGTCCACTGATAAATTTCCAACAACATTTAGTGACTATATTATGTCGTTATAACTTAGGTTGTTGTTATCAGTCCATTATGACTCCTCCATGAGATAGGTTTTGTCTGCTGACATAAAAATATACCCAAAATTACATTTTGTTATCTTTGAATATCTCAAAGTTAGAGTAATAAACCGGTTTTAATTCTCACTTCTTCTTTAAAATTATAGTCTCTCGTTTCCTTTAAAGATATTGTAATACTCTATTAGATGCTTCACATTAATCTAGACATTTCTAGTGTGTTGCAATGTGAGTAATATCTAAACGAGTATAGACTTGAACTTACATAAGGCTTCTAATTAATGAAGCGTAAGGAAACAATCTCATTTATCCTATTATCCTCTAAAGGAGAGCAGTATTGTTTGTTACATATGCAAGGACCAATTTAATGTTAAACTTATGGAACGAAAGTAATGTCCCATTTGGTCTATCTCAACATGTTATGATATCTATTATGTAAGAGATATCTCTGAGATCTCATTATATCAAAGTTTGTAACAACAATACTTTGGCTTGTGTAACATATACTTGTCAAAAGAATGTCATCTATATAGACAAGTTTAATTTAATTGCTCCCACTCATTTTGAGGTAGGTACATTAATCCACTTGGTTGTTGATGAAAATAATTACGTTAAGATTTCATCACATTATGATGTTTGCATTAACCCATACATGGATTTTATTGGCTTATAAATAAAGTGTTCTTTAACCTTAAGTTTAGAACTTTCAGGTTGTTTTATGAACATGTAAATATGTCAGCCAGTTGTTAGGGAAAGTTGTATTAATGTTCATGTAATGTAGCTCAAAATTATTATAAGCTACTAGAACAGTGATGATCCTAAAAGAAATCTTTTGTTAGATATGTAAGAAAAATTCTTTAATAATATATCTCTTCTTGAGTATAACCTTTGACAATCAATCATGCTTCTTTGTGTCTTAACGTTTATATCAGGATTTGGTTTAGTTATGAACACTCTTAGGTTATTCAATCAAATCCCAAACGTTATGCGAACACATAAAACAGTTTTACTAGAAAACAGTTTTATTCTATTTAGAAGATTAATTGACGCTAATGGTTTA
>JARYGA010019332.1:0-22896 GCA_030545235.1 Helianthus tuberosus
TGTTTAAATGGAAACTAATATTAATAAAACAAAAAAATTAAACTCAAAACACACTTGTGTTTTGTTGCTGGACATCGATCAGAAGCAGGGGGCGATCCCAAGCTCCCCAAAACCCTAGTTCTTGTCAAAACCTCCAATTTGAAGGTTCAAATCAAGTCCAAAATGAAATCCGAGCATAGATTAGTGATCCCCATTGCAAGGAGATCATAAGGTATGTAAAAATTTGTAAAAACTCTCTACTTGAAATTCTCATGAATTTAGAGAATTCGAAATTTGATGATGCATGTGTGATTTGTAGATGAAATAGGAACATTGAAATGTCTAGGAGTAAACCCTAGACAAATACATGTTGAAATCATGCTAAATTCTAGTGAAATCCATGGCCACCATAGTAGGTGATTAGTGGGTTATATAGAACTTGATGAACACTAGGGTTTTGAATGCTATTCTAGTGTAAATTGATTCATAGAAACTGATTTCTGAAAAAAATTTGATGTTTGATTCTATATGTGATAGCTCGATTGATGTTAATTTTGGCTAAGCGACAAGCCATGAACTTGAATATAAAAGATATAAAATCCGGCCCTTTAAGTGTTTGTAGAAATGCCTCAAAGAAGGCTCGAAACTGAAATTTTAAAGTTAAAACGCATAATTGTGATGTTTTGGAAAATTATGCGATATATGATTGAAAAGAGTTCTAAACGCGTCATGATTGAACTATATAGGGAAAGATACCGGAGCGTCGAGTGGACAAGCCGGTGGCGATTTGCGTTTGAAGGGCGTGCTCTAAAGGTATGTAACTTGACCCGTTACATTAAGCAATTGTTACTAAATTATGTATGGTCACATTGTAGAATAGAAGTTGCGTTGATTGTAGCGACCATGTTCGTTACTTAAATCCGTAGGTTAAGAGTTGACAAGAAACCGTTTGGTAGTCATTACATTAGAGGATTCCATAAGATGAGCCAATGGGTCGAATAATGGTGTATGTTGTAGTGTTAGTATTTTAAATAGTTAGTGATGGCGATAACGATCACAAGAGTACGAGGCCATAAGTTTGGTAATGAAGTGCCGGTGATAATAAGCCCCGGAAGTTGGGTAAAAAGCGCCTTATGTTTACTATTACAAAGGTAGCAAAATAAGGGTAACTAAAATGGGTCGAATAATTGCATAGTGATCTTTAGTCGTCCGGTTCGTAAACCAAATTTTTGGTGTGGAAATCATTATAGTTACGTCGGTATTGAATTTATAAACGTATAGGAAAAAGAATCACCTAAAACGGACTTACGAGTCAAAAGTTATGGTCAACTGAAGTTGAAAATCTGAATTTCCGGAGCTGGCAGCAAATGCAGGTCAAGAATCTGCATCTGCTGGAAAACCGTTTCCCTCGCGCCACGCGACAGGATCACATGGATCCGGCGCGACACGCGAGACTCGTCGTGCCACGCGAAGACCTGTCGCGCCACGCGACAGGGCAAAACTTAATTTTATTTTATTTTTGCATGATTCAATGCTTGGAACTTGTTTTTACACATCGTATAAATGTCAAAACTAACATATGAAGTTGTTTTGACCTTAGGTGACAAAGGGGACTTTCCGGATGGCGATCAAGCAACATTTTGAAGAACCGAACACAAACAAATCAAGCTTCCGCGTGAATTTAATCCATGTTTAAACAATGTTTTTGGGATGTAAATGAATTACTAATTGTGTCTTGGATATTTTAACTAGTGGTTAGATGTTGTAAACTGATCACTTAAAACTTTAAAATTTTGTACTAGTGGTCTAATTAATCACTTTATTATCTAAAATCATGAATATATAATTAAATTCATAAGAAATTAGACGATTGTTACAAGTTGGTATCAGAGCTCAAGGTTGTCAACAAAGTGTTCGGTTCAAGCTTGATCGATCGTCCGGTAAGAATTAATTATTTATGTTAGTAGATTTTATTTTATGTAAGAAACGAGATATGAGTTAATGTGCATGGGAAGAGCGTGTTAACACACTCAAACCCGGAAAGTGCACCAAATGTGAACGGTTAAAGCAAGTTACGAACTTGGCCAAACCAAAGCAAATAAAGTTATGATATAAATGAGATGTTTAATAATTGATGTAAACATTTCAGTTTCGAGATGTCGGAAGGGAATGACGATAATCCGGTGCTGACAAGCACCGAACAAATGAAAGAAACAATTGCCGAAGAAGTGGGAAAGGCAATTGAGGGTAGTCTATCCGGGTTCATAGACAAAATTCAAACCACGGTGTTATCATTAGTTGAAGAACGAGTCAAAAGGTTGGAAGATAGTGTCAACCTTATGAAAGAGAAATCGGGAGAACGTAAAGGATGTTCGTACAAAGAATTTATGGCGTGTAAACCGCCAATCTACAACAGGGAGGTTGACCCGATAATTTGCCAAAGACGGCTGAGTGACATAGAAGGGGTGTTTGAAAGGACCCACTGTGAAGTAAGTGATTTCGTTGCTTACGGAACGGGCCAGTTGAGGGGTCAAGCCAAAGATTGGTGGGATAACAAAAAGAAGGAGATAGGAGCCGAAGCGGCAAGGTTAATGACATGGGATGAGTTTAAGGTGCCATTCCTTAAACATCATAGTCCCAAGGCGGTTATCAACAGGATCAAAGAAGAATTCATCCAGTTAAGACAAAAGGGAGAATCAATTGATAAAATCACGGGTATTTTTATGGATAAACTGAGATTCTGTGATGAGTTAGTCACCACTGAAGAGCAGAAGATATACTACTATTACAACATGCTGAGTGCAGAATACCGGGAGTTCATGACTCCCTTAAAGTATGAAACCCTCACAGAAATTATCAACACCGCCCGGGAGCGGGAAATCGAGTTGAAGAAACAAGTTGAAAGGGGTGAGCGAAGGGCACAGGATGTGAATCCAAGCCCTACAAAGAAAGCTCAAACTGTGGAATCAGGAAAGAAAGTGGATGCTAAAGGCGGGTCACCGAGTTGCAAGGTGTGTGGAAAGGGGCACAAGGGTGAGTGCCGCTTCAAAGACAAGCCGTGTCCGGTATGTGGGAAGACGGGACACACCGCATCGTTATATCTGGGAAAGGTTTCCGTTTGCTATAAATGTTATCAGCCCGGCCACAAAAAGTCTGAATTCCCAGAATTGGTTGGAAAGAGAGACATTAAAGAATCTTCAACAGAACCTCCAAAGGCGAAGTCCAAGTCCTTCCAACTTACAGCAGTTGAAGCAAAGACAGAACCCGATGTGGTCTTAGGTATATTCGCAATAAACTCGATCCCTGCACGTGTATTATTTGACACGGGTGCGAATAAATCATTTATTTCACATGGATTTATTCGACATCCTTCATTTGTATTGACAAAATTACCTATGCCTTTAGAGGCTGAGATAGGAGATAACAAAAGTTTCATAGTATGTGATGTCTGTCAAAGCTGCAAATTAAGTATCGATGATGAGGAATACTTGATAGATCTAATCCCGATGTCTATGGGGGAGTTTCAAGTGGTTGTAGGGATGGATTGGCTATCTTGACACCACACAAAGGTCGTGTGTTTCCGTAAGGAGATAAAGCTAACATCTCCGAGCGGAAAACACGTCACAATCTATGGCGAAAAGGGAGGCAATCCTATAATATGCTCGATGATGAAAGCTCACAAGCTCATGAGGCATGGATGTAAAGCATTTATGATATACGTGAATGAGCCCGAGAAAGAATTACCGAAGATTGGAGACGTAACCGTGGTACGTGACTTTGAAGATGTATTTCCGGATGATTTACCGGGAATGCTGCCCGAGCGGGAGGTAGAGTTCGGAATTGAATTAGTTCCGGGCGCGAAACCCGTGGCAAAAGCACCATATCGACTTGCACCATCGGAATTACAAGAATTAATGTCGCAGATTCAAGACTTGCTCGATAAAGGATTCATAAGGCCGAGTGTATCTCCTTGGGGTGCGCCCGTGCTATTCGTGAAAAAGAAGGACGGAAGCATGCGTATGTGTATCGATTATCGGGAGTTAAATAAACTCACGGTAAAGAATCAATACCCGCTTCCTAGAATAGACGATCTATTCGACCAATTACAAGGTGCGAACTGGTTTTCAAAAATTGACCTCAGATCGGGGTATCACCAACTAAGAGTCAAGGAGGAAGATGTACCGAAGACGGCTTTCCGCACGAGAAACAAACATTACGAGTTCCTCGTGATGTCATTCGGGCTAACGTATGCACCCGCGGCCTTCATGGACCTCATGAAACGGGTTTGCAAGCCGATGTTGGATAAATCAGTAATCGTGTTTATTGACGATATTCTGGTATACTCGAAAGGTGAAGCAGAACATGCACGCCACTTACAAGAGATGCTAGAGACACTCAGGCAAGAAAAGTTGTATGCGAAATTCTTAAAATGCGCCTTCTGTTTGCGAGAGGTGCAATTCCTCGGCCATATCATAAGCGCCGATGGAATATTGGTAGATCCTTTAAAGATAGAGGCCGTGTCAAAATGGAGCCCTCCGAAGAATCCTTCGGAAATTAGAAGCTTCTTAGGGCTTGCAGGATACTACAGAAGATTCATTCAAGATTTCTCCAAGATTGCATCGCCGCTAACTAAGTTAACCCGGAAAGAGGAAAAGTTCATTTGGGGTGCCGAACAAGAAAGAGCGTTTCAAACGCCAAAAGAGAAGTTAACTCAAGCTCCAGTATTAACATTGTCGGATGGAGTCGAAGACTTGGTGGTTTATTCGGATGCCTCACTATCGGGGCTCGGATGCGTTTTGATGCAATGGGGCAAAGTTATAGCTTACGCCTCGAGGCAATTGAAAATACATGAAAAGAAATATCCCACGCACGACCTCGAATTGGCTGCGGTGGTGTTTGCATTAAAAATATGGAGGCACTATTTATATGGGGTAAAGTGCACCATATTCACTGATCACAAGAGCTTAAAATACTTCTTTGATCAGAAGGAGTTAAATATGCGACAAAGGCGGTGGTTAGAAACGGTGAAAGATTTTAACTGTGAAATACATTACCACCCCGGAAGGGCAAATGTGGTAGCGGAAGCCCTGAGCAGAAAAGCGGATTCTGTCCCAATACGAGTAAGGTCGATGCAGCTTGTTGTGACCTCGGGCATACTTGAACGTATCCGAGAAGCGCAAGTAGAAGCAGTGAAAGAGGAGAACTGGAAAAAGGAAAGAATAATCGGACAGTTAAAAGATTTGTTGGATGGAAAGGACGGGTTGAAGACTCGATCCGGAAGAATATGGGTTCCAAATTCTTGTGGGGTTAAGACGCTTCTACTCGATGAAGCTCATAAATCCTGATATTCTATTCATCCGGACCAAGATGTACAATGATCTGAAACAAAATTATTGGTGGCCCTGAATGAAGAGGGATGTAGTAAAATACGTGGAGAAGTGCTTGACTTGTTTACAAGTCAAAGCGGAACACCAGAAACATATGGAAAACTGCAACCTTCGGAGATCCCGGTTTGGAAATGGAAACATATCACTATGGACCTATTGACCAAACTACCTAAAACTATACGGGGATTCGATGCTATAAGTGTGATTGTGGATAGATTGACGAAGAGTGCACATTTTATTCCTATACGCGAAACATATACTTCGGAAAAGATGTACGAGGTATATACAAACGAAATAGTAGCACGTCATGGAGTACCGGTATCCATTGTGTCGGATAGGGATACTCGGTTTACTTCAAATTTTTGGCGAGATTTTCAAGAACAAATGGGAATGAAACTCTTCATTAGCACCGCCTACCATCCTCAGGCGGATGGGCAGAGCGAAAGAACAATACAGACGCTAGAGGATATGTTACGGGCAAGTATCATCGACTTCGGTGGAAGTTGGGATGTTTATCTACCCTTGGCCGAATTTTCCTATAACAATAGTTACCATTCGAGTATCAGCATGGCACCTTACGAGATGCTATATGGTAGAAAGTGCAGAACCCCGGTGTGTTGGGGTGAAGTGGGTCCGCGTGAATTGGCGCATAAAGATGTTATCCAAGCCACTAACGAGAAAATTGAAGTGGTACGATCCCATTTGAAAGCAGCCCAAGATAGACAAAAGTCTTATGCCGATAAAAGACGAAGACCGATTGAATTTCAGATATGTGACATGGTTATGTTAAAGGTTTCCCCGTGGAAGGGCGTAATCAGATTCAGGAAGAGAGGGAAACTAAGCCCGAGGTTTATTGGGCCATTTAAAATCATCGAACGGGTTGGCAAGGTAGCTTATCGCCTTGAACTACCGGAAGAGTTGAGTGGAATACATGGCACGTTTCATGTATCACAGCTAAGAAAATGTCTAGCGGAGGAAACGGCGTATATCCATTACGATGATATCGAGGTGGATGATAGCCTGAATTATGTGGTAAGGCCATTGGAGATTTTAGATAGAAAGGTTAAGCACTTGCGAAATAAACAAATCGATCAAGTCAAGATCAAGTGGGAGCATAGGAAAGGTTCGGACACTACATGGGAGTCCGAAGAGGAGATGCGGCGTCTCTACCCTACCCTATTCGGTATGCACTCTGGTTTCGGGGACGAAACCCTTTTTAAGGGGGGTGAATTTGTAACACCCCGAAAATACAAATTCTTATAATACAATTATGTGGTGAATAAATAAGAAAAAAAAATAAACTAACTAGGAATGACATTAACCTAGTTAGATGATGACTTATGAGTAGTTAAAGAGTTAAAACAATTAAAAACGAAAGTTGAGGGGCCAAAAGTGTTTAAATGGAAACTAATATTAATAAAACAAAAAAATTAAACTCAAAACACACTTGTGTTTTGTTGCTGGACATCGAT
Organism: Helianthus tuberosus; assembly: GCA_030545235.1. NCBI lineage: Eukaryota > Viridiplantae > Streptophyta > Magnoliopsida > Asterales > Asteraceae > Helianthus > Helianthus tuberosus. The sequence continues at coordinate 6,839 of JARYGA010019332.1, forward strand.
CAGAAGCAGGGGGGCGATCCCAAGCTCCCCAAAACCCTAGTTCTTGTCAAAACCACCAATTTGAAGGTTCAAATCAAGTCCAAAACGAAATCCGAGCATAGATTAGTGATCCCCATTTCAAGGAGATCATAAGGTATGTAAAAATTGGTAAAAACTCTCTACTTGAAATTCTCATGAATTTAGAGAATTCGAAATCTGATGATGCATGTGTGATTTGTAGATGAAATAGGAACATTGAAATGTCTAGGAGTAAACCCTAGACAAATACATGTTGAAATCATGCTAAATTCTAGTGAAATCCATGGCCACCATAGTAGGTAATTAGTGGGTTATATAGAACTTGATGAACACTAGGGTTTTGAATGCTATTCTAGTGTAAATTGATTCATAGAAACTGATTTCTGAAAAAAATTTGATGTTTGATTCTATATGTGATAGCTCGATTGATGTTAATTTTGGCTAAGCGACAAGCCATGAACTTGAATATAAAAGATATAAAATCCTGCCCTTTAAGTGTTTGTAGAAATGCCTCAAAGAAGGCTCGAAACTGAAATTTTAAAGTTAAAACGCATAATTGTGATGTTTTAGCAAATTATGCGATATATGATTGAAAAGAGTTCTAAACGCGTCATGATCGAACTCTATAGGGAAAGATACCGGAGCGTCGAGTGGACAAGCCGGTGGCGATTTGCGTTTGAAGGGCGTGCTCTAAAGGTATGTAACTTGACCCGTTACATTAAGCAATTGTTACTAAATTATGTATAGTCACATTGTAGAATAGAAGTTGCGTTGATTGTAGCGACCATGTTCGTTACTTAAATCCGTAGGTTAAGAGTTGACTAGAAACCGTTTGGTAGTCATTACATTGGAGGATTCCATAAGATGAGCCAACGGGTCGAATAATAGTGTAGTGTTAGTATTTTAAATAGTTAGCGATGGAGATAACGATCACAAGAGTACGAGGCCATAAGTTTGGTAACGAAGTGCCGGTGATAATAAGCCCCGGAAGTTGGGTAAAAAGCGCCTTATGTTTACTATTACAAAGGTAGCAAAATAAGGGTAACTAAAATGGGTCGAATAATTGCATAGTGATCTTTAGTCGTCCGGTTCGTAAACCAAATTTTCGGTGTGGAAATCATTATAGTTACGTCGGTATTGAATTTACAGACGTATAGGAAAAAGAATCACCTAAAACGGACTTACGAGTCAAAAGTTATGGTCAATTGAAGTTGAAATCTGAATTTCCGGAGCTGGCAGCAAATGCAGGTCAAGAATCTGCATCCGCTGGAAAACCATTTCCCTCGCGCCACGCGACAGGATCACATGGATCCGGCGCGACACGCGAGACTCGTCGCGCCACGCGAAGACCTGTCGCGCCACGCGACAGGGCAAAACTTAATTTTATTTTATTTTTGCAGGATTCAATGCTTGGAACTTGTTTTTACACTTCGTAAAAATGTCAAAACTAACATATGAAGTTGTTTTGACCTTAGGTGACAAAGGGGACTTTCCGGATGGCGATCAAGCAACATTTTGAAGAACCGAACACAAACAAATCAAGCTTCCGCGTGAATTTAATCTATGTTTAAACAATGTTTTTGGGATGTAAATGAATTACTAATTGTGTCTTGGATATTTTAACTAGTGGTTAGATGTTGTAAACTGATCACTTAAAACTTTAAAATTTTGTACTAGTGGTCTAATTAATCACTTTATTATCTAAAATCATGAATATATAATTAAATTCGTAAGAAATTAGGCGGTTGTTACAATCCGATTAAATGATTTCATACCCGACCAAGCGGTATTATTATAATACTGTATCCCAAGCTCGTATAAGCAGTGTTGTAAAAATCGGCCTAGGCGGCCGATTAATCGGCGCCTAGGCGCTAGGCGGCTACTTACTGACTAATTTTGAGCTAGTCGGCCAATTAATCGGAGTCGGTCAAAGTCGGTCAAAATCGGTCCTAGGCGGTCCTAGGCGGTCAAAAATCGGATTAATCGGCCTATATTAATCGGTTAAAATCGGTCAAAATCGGTCCCAGGCGGTCCTAGGCGGTCAAAATTGGTCAGAATCAGTCAAAATCGGTCAAAATCGAACCATACTATCTGAAACTTGAAGTATTTATGTGAATTTTGAAGTATTATTTTTATATTATTGGGTATATATATATATAATTTTGAAAAAATACATATAAAAATCCCAATCCGATTAATCCCGATTAATCCCTAGGCGGTACCTCACCGCCCGACTAGCGCCTAGCGCCTTCTACAACACTGCGTATAAGGGAAAATAAGTTAAAAGTATTTACCTGAGCTAATACTTGATTCACCGCAAAATAACTCAGTCGTATCCAATCTATCTAAATGCAGGTAGCTTTTACCGGGTGGCTCTAGTCTGGAGTGATGGTAATATATAACCAATTTAGAATGCTAACGGCCTTATTTAAGTCGTAGACTTAGACCGGCTAGCTTAAAGTATCTAAAGCGCTACGATAAGCTAGATTAAGCGATGACCGGAATAGAATGTTATTTAGACCCAACAAGTATGAAGACTTGTATAATATGGGTAAACTAAGTACATTCTGGATTTTGAGATAAAAAACGATAAGGTTAAACCCGTTTCAGTAAATTTACGTAAACTAGTTACATAAACCGATCTGAACGCGTAAATGCATAACGGGCAACCAAAGGAACCATATACAAGTCCCTTATGTTATTATGCTTAAAATATGTTAATACATCAGTAGGATGTTAACATATATGTCCAAAAAGTATTTGAAACCAAATTAAGTCCCGTAAGGGCATTTTGGTCATTTTAATATTTATAAAAGAGGTTTTATAGTAAACTAATATTCTGGTCTAAAACATTCAGTAAAAATATTTATTTTATGATGTTTAAACAGTAGGATATCATTCATATGTGTGGTTTACCATTTATGGCCAAACTATGCCCCGAAAGGGTATTCGGTCATTTCACATATGATTTTAAGGACATATTTGGAAGTCTGAGTTCATGACTTATACCGACTATAAAAATATGAAAATTTATTTATAAATTCAGTAGGTAACAAGTCTTGGGTGCTAATTATGGTTTTAAACCATACTATGCACCTAATTAGCGTAAAATTCGATAATTGACGATATTTAAGATGTTTATGTGATTCTAAGATTTTGATCAGCCTTACATGCTTAAAATATTTTATTTTTCATATCAAGTCAGTTAGAAAAAGGTTTGGCATGCTAATCACATGTAAATCACATTTTATTAGTAAAAAGGGTATTATCGTCAATTAAGGAATTTATACAAGAACTCTATGGTATGGTCAGTAACAAATCTGACCCAACATTCCAAAAATTCCTAAAAATGATATCATAACAGTAGGTAATGAGTTTTGGGTCAAATTCTATGTTTAAACATATATCATGCACAAAAGCGTAATTTAAATAATAAACATTTCAATTTTACGATATCGTGCATAACATTGTTTTGAGACCAGAGAATCATGTCAAATTAATTTAGACATGCTTACATATCAGTACTTAACCTATTAGTATGCACACATATGCAAAAATCTCATTTTTAGATCAAACGGGCAAAATGGGCATTTATAAGCATAATAACGGAAACTAGCATATAATTCAGAATACTAGTGACCAGGTAATATAACCTCAGAGGGTTATACTACAACATAATATGGTCCTAATGAAAGCTTAAAACATAGAATATTTAAGCTTAATCGGGTCAGAACTGAAAGTCAAAGCAAAAGTCAAGCTTTTGCGACTTTCGGTTGCGTTGTCGGGTTGAACATGCTTAAACATGTTCTAATAATAATTACCAAGTTATTAGAGTGATAAAATATAATTTATAACCTCTGCATTGTTAGTTTTGATTGTTATTTAAAAATCTGTTCAGTTTGACTTTTTAATTAATAGTTAGACCCGACAATTAACTAAGCAAACAAGATAATTAGGAGTTGCCCTTATAAGGGATTAACACCTACCTAATTATGGTCAAATAGCCATATTCGCCTCGAACAATGGCTGGACCATTTGAGTTTAAATCGAGAGTCAAAGCTATTTTACGTAACTTTGACTTTTCGGTTTTTAAATAAGAAAACTGAACTAAAGAGGGGGCTAAGACACTTACAAAGGGTCCTAACAATCTTTTCTACTAAAGAATGAGCTTCCTTATGACCAGGAACCTCCAGAATTTGAGAGGAGAAGAAGAGAAGTGTAACACCTCGTAAAAATCATACCTAATAAAATAAGAACACGTGTCATGTAATACAAACGTGTTATGAAAAACGGATCCAGATAAAGAGGTACGGTAGGATTTAAAGTGTCGATATGTTAATGTATACCTCTGAACGACCAATTAATAAATCCCTAACCATGATATACTTAATCAACATCTAAATGATGTAAATAAATCTGGTTGTCCTAAATAATAAATTGATTATAACCTAAAACATGGATCCAATGTGTATTCTCGGTATTTTCGACATTTTAAAACCTCCCACAAGATCCAAAATGTGTAAGTACATGCAAGGCATGCCAAGTCTGAGCACTTGGTCCCTCTACTGAAAAGGAAAGCATAAGATTCGGACTTGTAAGGAAATGCATGGTCAAAGCTTGGAAGTTTACAAATTTTTGGATTCTGGTCATCGGATACGGACCGTATGGCCTTAGGCTTACGGCCCGCAAGCCCTACAACTGGGCGATTTAAGCAAGGTTCGGTTACGGACCGCATCCGTTAAAGCATACGGTCCGCAAGAGGAGCATACGGACCGCAAGGACTTCTGCTTACGGTCCGTAAGCCAGTCGCTGGCAGCAGAAATTGGACAGCTGCATGTTAAACAAGTTACACCGCCTTATAAGAGTGGTATTCGAAATCAGGGGCCCTATAACTGGTTTTTAGCAACATAGGGACACCTGGGAACATCTTACAACAATTGTAGACTGATTTGGAGTGATCTTGTGGCATTTAGTTCACTATATAAAGAGACCTCTTGTTGCAACATTCCTTTGTTCATTTGCAACTCACTTCAAGCTGGTCTCTGGAGCTCCTCTGGTCAGCAAGCAAGTTCCTTTAAGTTCCAAATCATACTTAGGACCTTTGTAAGTGTCCTTAATCCTTTTTAATTCAGTTTAGCTTAGTTAATTAGCTAAAAGTCAAACCGTCGTAATTAAGGTTTGACTTCGAGATTAATCAATAATTGTTCAGTCAAATCTTGAATTAAAAATACCTATAAGTAGGTAATTATGTGGGTAATAAACCCTTAAAAGGGTACCCTCTGATTCCCACTATAACTAGGTCAATTGTCGGGTCAAACTAAATCATAAAAAGTCAACATAATGCTTAATTTCAAATAAATGCATAATTAGCAATGTAGAAGCTATGCTACCTGTTTTATCATTAATATAACTTGGTAATTAATGTAAGAACATGTCTAAACATGTTCAACCCGACAATTTCCAGTTTAGGCCCGGTTCGGAACCGAAAGTCGCATAATTTGACTTTTGCTTTGAATTTCAGTTCTGACCCGTTTAAGCATGTTTTAGAAATGCCTTAGAGCCCTATTAGGACCAGGTTTCATATAAGTATAACCCTCTGTGATTATACACCTTGGTTCAATAGTTATCCGATTCATATGCATGATCCCATTAATTGCTTATATGTTGACTATTATGCCCTTTGACCCTAAAACGTGATTTTTGAAAACATAAAAGAGTAGGAACCTTAGTTACTGATTTATAAACTTGCACCTAAAATTTGACATCAGTTTGAGGTCTAGACTAAGAGTTATGCTCATTAGCGTAATTAGAAAACTTTTAGTAATTAATCGGCGTAATTAGCATATAGCCTATCTAGACCCGATTTTTGATACCAAACTTTATACCTACTGATATAAAATAATATTTTAAGATTTTTGGAGATTTTTATTTATTTTTAGGCTAAGCATAACATAGAGTTCTAAGTTTGATCCGGTAATTGTCGGTTTTGCCCTTTTAAGCTATAAAATGAGTTTTACAAATCCTTTTGACCCCAAACCTTTTGCTACTGATTCTAAATGATAAATAGAATATTTTAAGCCTTCTGGAAATATAAAAATATCAGCTTTTCTTTAAAAACCCGGAAATGGCTCCAAATCGCCTTTTAAGCATATTTAACGCATAGTAAGTATACAAAACTATTTTGAACATATAAGGATTGATACCTACTGATATATTAAGTATATTTTTATACTTTAACAGTAAGCAAAAGATTTAAACCCAGGTTTCCAGATTTGACCCTTGAACCTTAAGTGAAATTACCAAAATGCCCTTTCGGTGCATAGTATGGTTAGAAATGATAAATTTCACATATAGGAAATACCCTACTGATATGACTTAGTAAATTAAGTATTTTTACTGATTACATCAGACCCGAAACTCAGATTTATATTTAAACACTTTTATAACCTTAAAATGACCAAAATACCCCTACAGGGCGTAATTTGAGTTTAAATCCGTTTTGGGCATAATGGAAGATATCTTACTGATGTCACGACATATTTAAGGCATATTAACTTAGGAAACTTGTATATGACTCATATGGTTACTCGTTACGCACTTTTCGCGTTCGGATCGGCTTATGTGACTAGTTTGCATATATTAGCCGAAACGGGTCAAACCATATCATTTTTGTCTCTAAATCTAGAATGTGTTTAAGTCACCCATATCAAACAAGTATACAAGCTTGTCGGGTCAAAACCACATTCTAAACCGGTCTTCGCCTTAACATGCGTTTGGACCGTGTCTTTTTTTAAACTAACCGGTCTAAGCCTAAGCTTAATTAAAGACCCGTTAGGATTCTAATAGGTTATTAAAAACCTTCGTTCCAGATTTAGGAGCCCAGTAAAAGCTATCTGTACTTGCTGAATTGATATACGGCTGGGATTGAATTTATATATTTAGCTCAGGTAAATACTTTTAACTTATTTTCCCTATACGGGCTTGGGGTACGGTATATAAAATACCGCTTGGTCGGGCATTGAAATTTTAATTATATGAAGGTTAAATCATTGAAATGACCCGTTTGAAAATGTTTGTTTGCTTAAAGCCTTTGGGGGGTTAATGACCATGTCCCGGATATCCTTGGCATCATTCAAAGAAATGGCCACGACCTTAACACACGAGTGTAGGCGTACACCCGTTAGTGTATTTATAAATAATAAGGTATAACCGCTGGTTTCGGGAATGACCCGCCGCTGGACTATATCATGTGGTGTGCCAATTAATCTTTAACCCGGTAATCAAACCGGACTACTGAACGTATAAGAAACATGTAATTCTTTTACAAGATTATATATATATAAATAATTATCCCAAGTTATAAAAGTTTTGTGACACGTGCATTCAAATCAGTTTTATTAAACCTTTTCAAAATGAGTCAGTTAATTGTATTTACCAGTGTAAACTGACGTATTTTCCCAACAAGGTTAAGTGCAGGTACTACTCGAAATAGGCTGGCTTTCTCCTAGCGTCCACAATAAGTCTCGCAAGCTTGGATGTCATAAAACTGTTGAACAATGTTTCTTTTTATTTTGATCCGCCTGTGGATCTGTTTCAGCTATTTTGTGATACTTATTATTACAATTTATTCAGTTGAAATGAATCTATCTTTTGCTTCCGTTGTGCATTTAAATTTGTGTTGTTTGACCATGATGATATCAACTACGTCACGATACTCCCCACCGGGCCCACCGGTAATACGTGGAAATTCGGGGTGTGACAAGAAGGAAAGGTGCAAGTTTTAAACAAGGAACTCACACCTATTTATAGTAAAACATCATACCCTTGGATCATGCCAAGTGTTAGTGTGCTCCCCAAGGATTAACCAGGATTACAACATGTGTAAACTAGGATTTAAAACCATCTAATAGTTCATGGTATTGAATTATGTGAGTGTGAAGTGGTGTGTGGGCTGCAAGTAAAAGAAATGGCAGCTGTTAAAATGATTCTGTGCAGATTGAACCGTCGCGTCGCGCGACTGAAAGGGAGGAGGGGTGTCGCGCAGCGCGCCCCCTATTGTTCCAGCCAAAACAAGTTTCAAACTTGTTATATTTAGTCACTCAACCTTTTTAACTCATTTTAACTTTCATATTCAGCACTTTGGCCCTTCAAGTTAATATGTAGGTGACCTAGGGAGTATAACCAAACCCCGTTAGGTCCGGTTTCATTAAACGATCACCGAAAACACTAGTTTCGTCTCGTTAACGCTTTTAACTCTTATTCTTGGGAATTTGCGTAAACAATACATAACGATATCTAAACCTCGTGAAATTGTTATCACTTATTCTTGAGAGTATAATCGAACATTACGAAGCCCCGGGTTCGTTAAAAAGTCACTTTATGGTGTAGTTTCGCTAGTTGATGATTTTAGCCCTTTTAACGCACAAAGGTGTGCGTAATATCGTTTAACGACATGAAAGCCTTCCTTGGCCCATAATAAGCATTCCCGAGTGTATGATTAAACATGTTGACGCTTTTAACCCCTCTAACTCGCAAACTTGCGCGTAACTTCACTTATTGGCATAAAAGCCTTAAATGACGAATATTAGGCATTCCCGAGAATATGATCAATCATTATGAAGCTCTCGGTTTGTTAAAAATTCACTCAGAGGTAAGAATTAACATGTTGACACTTTTAACCCTTCGACGCGCAAACTTTCACATAATTACGCAAACGACTTCTCTCGTCCAACAAGTGGCTCATTTGAGAATACGGACACCGTATAAGGTCACTCAGAGGCCTAGTTTAGGCATGTTGACACTTTCAGTCCTTCTATATTCAAGGTTTTCGATTTTTGACGAAATTAGTCCTCATAGTCCACGTTTGACTTTATTAGGGTTTATTACACGTGTCAACACATCATTGGACACGATTTTTTTTACGAGGTGTTACACTAATTGATGTTTTTAACTTTTTTTGCTTACATTATTGTAAACAGGTTTGTTGAGAAGATATGTAAAACATCCTCTAATGGTCAGAAATCAATTGGTTCATCTGGAAGTATAAGCGTTGCGGATGACTTTTTAGTGAAGCATCCGTTTTCCAATTTCCGTGATATTACGCTCTTGGATAAGGTTTGTGTCTACTTTTTAATATTTTAATTAAATACATTAAACAAAATTGTTTCACAAATTCATTTTTATAACTCTAATTTCTTACATGTAATTTCAGCCTTATGAGTTCATAGTTCTTGGTACGATCATGGGTGTGGATGATAAAGATGATTGGTACTACCTTGGTTGTGAGGAGTGCAATCGGAAGGTGGAGACAACTTTGGTCATCGAGGAGGCTGAAGACGGTGCTGAGGAACCGAAGTTTAAACAGGTTTTAGTTTGCTCATGTCCTGAATGTCCGAAAGAGGTTGTCACTGCGACACCGATGTAAGTTACTTATATTTTTTGTAATTATATTATATTTATGATTATTTTATTTTACTTTACAAATGTAAATTGTATTTATTTTGTGAAGTACTTTTTGTGCATTTAGTTTTAGGATTCCGATAAGAGTACAAGATTATGCAGCTATTGCCTCTTTGACTTTGTTCGACCGTGAAACTAGAAAATGTTGGGAATGACAGCAATTCAATTGCTTGAGAAGTCAAAAGTGGATCAAGTAACGTATTTCACATCAGTCTTTTTTTAAATTCTTATACAAGTTACATATTATTAATGTTTAAATCTTATTTCTATGTTCTTTTCAATAAATTTTGATTCATGTATATTAGGCATCTTTGGAAGAGAAAACCATTCCCTATCAGTTTAAATCTTTGAATGATAAAAAGTTTGCCTTCAAGATTCATATTAGTCAATTCAATATTGACAACCATATTGATGGTTATGCTGTTCATAAGTTGGTGAATGATGCAGCAATCATTTAATCCTTGGAGAGCCGAATTCCAGCTGATCAGGTTAACACATACCTTTTAATTAAAGTTATGTTAGGAGATTTATTATTTTTGTTGTGCCTAGCCTTATTATTTTTTGAATTATTCATCCTCTTATTTCAATACGATGGATGGACGTATTTTGCCAACCACACCTTTAACAAATCCCTACGTGGCGTGTAAGTCAGTTTTGTGTTATTTATTTACATATTTAAATTTTGTTTACTATGATTATGTGTTTGTTTTTTTTAAATAAAAAAATATGTAATAAATAAACATGTTTCATACGGTAACTTAGACTTTTTTTGTTGCAGTTGAAACTGGAAGAAGTCCATTGGGTAATATTACAAATGGTAAATTCTATAATTTTTTACACATGAATACATTTTTTCATTTAAAATTTGTTTAACATTACAAATGGTAAATTATTTGGTTTTTTAAACAGGAATTCGATTTTTAATGTATAATTTGATAATTTATGGATATCCATTTTTTTCAGTTGCTTATAATGATGTTCAGCATCAAAAATCAGCTGAACGAAGAAGATTAAAGAAAGTACATGAAGATAATAAGAGACATAATGTGACTAACAAATTAAACACAAGACAAAACGTAATTCGATCATCAAATGTTTCAGTATCCAATACAAATGATTGCTGTGTTGTAACACCAATTCGTTCATCCTCTTATATCAATACCATTGATTGACGTATCTTGCCAACCTCACCTTTAACAAATCCGTACGAGGCGTATACATCAGGTTGGTTTTATTTACTTACATATTTAAATTTTATTTATTATGAGTTTTTTTTAAATAAAAAAATATGTAATACATAAACATGTTTCATACGGTAACTTAGACTTTTTTTGTTGCAGTTGAAACTGGAAGAAGTCCATTGGGTAATATTACAAATGGTAAATTCTATAATTTTTTACACATGAATACATTTTTTCATTTATAATTTGTGTAACATTACAAATGGTAAATTCTTTGGTTTTTTAGACAAGAATACAATTTTTATTGTATAATTTGATATTTTATGGATATCCATATTTTTTTTTTCAGTTGCTTCTAATGATGTTGAGCATCAACAATCAGCTGAATGAAGAAAATATAGGAAATTACATTTGGATAATAAGAGAAATAATGTGAGTAACCAATCTTCCATTTCAAAAGACGTTACTCGGTCATGCAATGTTTCAGCATCCAATACAAATGAATGCCGGATCGTAACACCAATGCGTTCATTGTCTTATATCAATAGCATCGATCCACATTTTTGTGCAACCACACCTTTAACAACTCCGTTTGAAGCATCTACTTCAGGTTGGTGGTATTTATTTACGTATTTCACATTTCTTTATTTTGATTCTGACATTTTTATTATTTTTCGTTGGTATCAACATATAGGTGTAAAGAGGAAACAAAGAGGTAAACAAAGGTTTTCTACTAATCAGGGTAGAAACGTATATCCTATTCCAATGGTTGACTTATCTTCCGACGATCATATTTTTCCTCAACAATTAGCTGAAGATCCATATAAAGGAGTTTCTAACTGTAAGTACCTTACACACTCACTACTTTAAGTTCCACTTGAAGAACGTCATTATATTAATTTCATAACCAATAGCACAAAATGATATATTTTTTTATTTTCAATAATAGATTATTTGGATCATAGTGATCAAGTAGTTGTTTGTGACATATGTAATGCTAAGTTGTGGAAAGTTGAGGCCGGAAAAGGAAATGTTTACTCAGGAAGAACAACTTACATGCTTTGTTGTGCTTATGGAAAAGTACATCTTCCTAATTTTAAAGAGACGTGTCTGGAATATCAAAATCTTTTTAAGAGTTTAGATGAGAAGAGCAAGCATTTCTTACTGACTATTTGTCGTTTTAATTCTATGTTTTCGTTCACTTCAATGGGTGGTAAAGTTGATTCGAAAATCAATAGAGGAAATGCTCCGTATGTATACCGAATTAGTGGCGAGAATTATCATACACTGGGAAGTCTTCTTCCTAAAGAACGTGGTGAACCAAAGTTTGTTCAGCTTTACATATACGACACAGATAATGAAGTCTGTAATCGCAAAACCATATTTAGGTATCCCTGGAAACCATTTCTTTATTTATTTTTTTTATTTTTTTTGGTTTTATGTTATATAAACACTTACTGATACTTTCGCTTTTGTCTTACAATTGCTTTACAGTAACTCAAACAAACCAGCTTCCACAACTTCTGATTTGCTTGACACTGAACTCATAGAGTACCTTAAGGTGATTTTAGATTCAAATAATCAGCTGGTGAAAACATATAGACGTGTACGAGATCGGTTTGTTGATAATCCTCATGTTGACTTAAAATTACGGCTTAAGGCAAATAGGTCTAAAGATGGTCGTACATACAACCTACCGACGTCGTCCGAAGTTGCTGCGCTTATTGTTGGAAACATTGAGGAAGCTCTTGATAATCGTGATGTAGTTGTTGAGTCAAAGAAAGATGGTCTACAACGTATTAGCGAGCTTCATCCTTCGTATCTCGTGCTTCAGTATCCATTGCTTTTCCCTTTTGGTGAAGATGGTTACCGGGTTGATATTCTTCATAGAGAAGGAAGGGCATCAACGAAGAAGAAAGAGTCAAAATGTACAATGAGAGAGTATTTTGCTTACCATGTTCAAGATAGAGTGAATCATTTCTCTTTGATTCTCAATGCTCGAAGACTTTTGCAACAGTTCTTGGTTGACGTATATACGATGATTGAAAGTGAACGATTATTATTCATACGCCTGCAGCAAAAAAAAACTGAGATCTGAGACATATGATAACCTTAAAAAACTTGGACAAAATGGTAATCCAAATATGTTAAACGTTGGAACACGCGTACTACTACCGTTTTCATTTACCGGTGGATCGCGTTATATGAGGGAGAATTATTATGATGCGATGGCCATTTGTAAATGGTTTGGCTACCCTGATTTTTTCATTACGATCACGTGTAATCCTAAATGGCCGGAGATTAAAAGATTTTTGAAGGACACGAAGATTAATCCCGAGGATAGACCGGACATTTTACGCCGATTGTTCAAAATTAAGCTTAACGCAATCATGAAAGACTTGCGAGAGAAATCTTTATTCGGCAATGCATCGGCAGGTAAGCATCCATCTAAATCAGTTACTTTATTATATTTTTTGGTCTGCTACGTTCATAACCATAACTTCGAAAATAAGTATTTTAATATTAACTATCCTATTGCAGTTGTCTATACCATAGAGTTTCAGAAACGAGGTCTACCGCATGCGCATATCTGTCTGTTCTTAAATGACGAAAGTAAGCTTCCTTCTGCTGAGCATGTTGACAAGTTCATTTCTGCCGAGATACCTGACAAAAACTTAGAACCAGATATATATACTCTTATCAGCGACTATATGATTCACGGACCTTGTGGTGTTGCAAAACCAAATTGTCCGTGTATGGTCGACGGTAACTGTTCGAAGAAATTTCCTAAGATGTTTTGTGATAAGACTTCTCTAGATTCGAATGGTTATCCGGTCTATAGACAAGCCGATTCAGGTTTTTTTGTTGAGAAATCTGGTATTCAGCTTGATAACAGAAGTGTGGTTCCGTATAGCAAAACCCTATTGAGACGTTATCAGGCACACATTAACGTCGAATGGTGTAACCAGGCTGCGTCCATTAAGTATTTGTTTAAATACATTAACAAAGGACCAGATAGGGCAGAAATTGGTTTTGTACCAAATGCCGATGAAGGTCAGCTTGAAGATGGAAAAGATGAAATCAAAGAGTATTACGATTGTAGATATCTCTCGGCATGCGAAGCATCATGGCGCATATTTGCATTTGATGTTCATTACCGCTATCCATCCGTAATCAGGCTTCCGTTTCATCTACTAGATAAACAAAACGTTGTATACGACCCTGACGACGAACTTGATAGTGTTCTTCAAAAACCATCTGTTTCTTCTACGATGTTTTTGGGGTGGATGGAAAAGAACGAAAAAGATCCGTTGGCACGCACACTTACTTACGTTGAGTTCCCAACTAAATTTGTTTGGAAGAAGGACGAAAGGAAATGGGATAAACGCATAATAGGCAAAACCATTGGTCGTATTCATTGTGTGAATCCTTCTATGGGCGAGGCATACTTTTTAAGAATCCTTCTTAATAAGGTAGTAGGTCCTAAGTCTTTTGAAGACATTCGTACTGTGAATGGACAAGTCTTCCCAACATTTAGAGATGCGTGCTACGCTAGAGGCCTTTTAGACGACGACAAGGAGTATATAGAAGCTATCAAAGAGGCGTACTACACAGGTTCAGGTTACTATCTTCGTAATATGTTTGCTATAATGTTGGCGTCTAATACATTATCAAAGCCTGAACATGTTTGGGAAAACACATGGGAGTACCTTGCGGATGGTATTTTATACAATCGGCAAAAGCTTTAGAGGATCGAAGGTACGCAAATTGTTATTTAATATTTTGACAGTTATACCTTATAGATTAGTGTTTATTAATTTCATTTTTTATTTACAAGAATTTTAATAATTTATTTACATAATTTTAATAGGTTTGTCTCTTCCAGAAGAACAAATAAGGAACCTAACGTTGCTGGAAATTGAGCGTTACTTATTACGTAACAACTCAAGTTTAAGTCGGTTTCCGTCTATGCCTCAACCCGACAGTGAATCAATATATTCAGCAGACAACCGTTTAATTTCTGACGAGCTTAGGTACGATGTAAGCGCTACTGCCATTGAATTTGATAATAATTTAAGCAGCCTAACCGATGAGCAGCATTTAGTGTTTGATGAGATAATTGAAACAGTTAATAGTAATGCGGGTGGTATGTTCTTCGTCTATGGCTACGGAGGTACTGGTAAGACATTTCTTTGGAAGACATTATCTGCATCCCTTAGATGTAAAGGAGATCTGCATCCATTAAATGTTGCATCAAGTGGAATCGCATGTCTTTTGTTACCTGGTGGACGTACTGCACATTCAAGGTTTCATATACCTTTAAATTTAACAGAAACCACGATGTGTTTTATTAAACCGGATGATGACGTTGCTGATTTATTGAAGAAAACGAAATTGATCATGTGGGATGAAGCACCGATGAATCATAAACATGCGTTTGAAGCACTTGACCGAACAATGAAAGATATCTTCAAATGTGAGATGACCTTTGGTGGAAAAGTTATGGTGTTCGGTGGTGACTTTAGACAAATACTTCCGGTTGTACCAAATGGCAGCAGGCGAGATATCGTTAATGCTTCAATCACGTCGTCGTATATTTGGAGTACTTGCAAGTTCCTTACGTTAACAAAAAAACATGAGTTTAACTGTAGGAGCCAACGCATCTGATATAGAGGAGATTAAAGCTTTTGCAGATTGGTTGCTTGACTTGGGCGAGGGAAAGATTGGTGACAATGATGATTGTGAGGTGGTTATAGATATTCCTGAAGATTTGTTAATCAAGTGCTCTGAGGATCCTATGTCAGATCTGATCGACTTTGTATATCCTTCGCTTCTTCAGTTGTACAAAGATAAAGATTATTTTGCTGAAAGAGCTATATTGGCACCAACAAACGAGGTTGTTCAAGAAATTAATGAAAAATTGCTTGCTTCGTTTCCTGGCGATGAAGTGGAGTATCTGAGTTCTGATAGTATTTGTCAAACTGATCAAGGAAAGAATGAAGCAAATGCGAGACTATATTCTCCCGATGTTCTGAATGGTCTAAAAATTTCTGGTCTGCCTAATCATCGATTAGTCCTTAAAGTTGGTGTACCTGTAATGTTGCTTCGTAATATCGATCAACAAAATGGTTTATGCAACGGTACGAGACTACGGATTACTAAACTTTATAAACATGTTATAGAGGCGGAGATTATATCCGGAGGAAACATAGGGATCAGAACGTTTATTCCACGAATCAGTTTGACACTGTCGGATAAAAGAATTCATATCAAGTTTCAACGACGACAATTCCCCTTAAATGTATGTTTTGCAATGACTATAAATAAAAGTCAAGGACAATCTCTATCAACGGTTGGATTGTATTTGAAATATCCAGTTTTCTCACATGGTCAGCTTTA
>JARYGA010019333.1:0-12462 GCA_030545235.1 Helianthus tuberosus
AAAAGAGAAGTAATGACATTTTGGGGTTGAGGCATATGACACCAGACACAATCAGCAGATTGATCAAAGGTCCAAATCCTGGAGCAAAGAGAATGATCTGCAAAATTTCAAATCCAAACTATGTAGCTCTAGAGAATGATGCGTGGAGACATGAAGATAGCAATTCTGATAATGAAGATGACAAGATGAGTTTGTTCTATAAGAAAGATACAAGATGGTGGTGTATCAAAGATGGAAAGAGAAAGAGAACTCCAAAGACGTCCCCTGCAGTTTCTATTCCAAAGATTGTAAAAAAGGGTATTGTGAAAGGGGGAGTCATAAGGAAATTAGAAGTTTATATTGTGAAATTTTTCTAATAAATTTGTCAAACATCTGGTTGCAGGGTCTTCTGGAAAACAGCAACACAAGTTGATAGATGAAAAAGTTCTGGAACCATCAACAGTTATTCAAGAAGGTGCTGAATTGTTATCACAATCTCTTCAAAGTTTCTTAAAGAAAAATGAGGATGATGCTCAAGGTGTTAAAGATCAAGAAGGAGTCGTTCAAGATCTTTCAAGTGATGATGATTCTGAAACCACAATATCAGAATCTGAACTTGATCCACTTACTCTTGGAAAAGGAAAAGCTCAGTTAAAGAAGAAGTCTCCAAAGAAAAAGAAAGGGTCAGACGAAGAAGATTCAACTTATGATCCTGAAAGTCCAAAGAAACAAATCAAGAAAAGAAAAGCAGTTGTAGCTGGTCTTATTCCTAGAAGTGTTCGAGCAAGAAAAGGCGAAAGTCAAGTTCAAAAGGAACATGATGGTAAAGATACTCAACATGTTGAATCTCCTCAACCACAAAAAACAGAAGCCGAAAAGCAGACTAGTCACGATGACTATATTAAAGTTACTGATGCTGGAGTCTCATATTCAGAATTTCCAAAAGTACCAGAAACTATAGAGATTCCAGAATCGTCCTCACGGCCAAGAGATTCAGATGATTTCTTCAGCAATATTCCACCTGCTTCAGGTGATCCTTTAGAAGATCTGAATTTTGATGATGATTTATTCAACAATGAAGCAGTGAGAGTTCTTGCAAAGAAAGTCAAAGATCTTGAGAAAGGAAAAGAAAAAGCTGAAAGTGAACGTGATCTTTTAAAAAAGCAAGTGAACAAGATAATGAAAGCTCATGATCAACTTAGAACGGTGTTAATCCAGGATGAAAACATCATGAAGAAAATAAAGGAAGACGGTGATAGTAATACTAAAGTGATTGAAGCTCTTATGGCAGAAATTTCTTCATTGAACAAGAATCTCCAAGATGTAAATCAAACACTCAATCAGGTGTTCAGTGAAATGAGTGAATCTACTTCAAATGAAATGAAAGCAATGAAGATGGAGATGGAAGCCATGAAAGCAGACAAAGTAATGAAAGATGAACAACTCAAGATGTTATACTCTGTTGTGGAAAACCTTTTGAAAAAGGATGTTCATGCTGCTTACAATGAAATTGAAGTAAGAAAAGTTGAAGAGAGAAGACTTGAAAGAGAACGAAGACTAGCTGAGGATACTATCCAAAAGAACAAAAGTATAATTGAAGATGTTCAGGAAGCTGGTGGTTCTTCTCTTCAAGTTGATACTGTAATGATTGATGCTGAACATGCTCAAGACCAACATGCTCAAGATCAAGTTGCTCAAGAACAAGTTGTACATGGTCAAGACTTCATGTTAGTTGGAGAGCCTTCTCAAATCATTGATTATGATGAAATCATTCGTAGAGTTGCTGCTGATCAAAAGAAGAAGAAGGCCAAAGAAGTGTTACTACTTGAATGGAAGACAAAGCAGTTTGTTCTTGTTGGTAATGCGTATACTGTGCCACTCAACGTAAAAGATGGTCTTTACAGAATGAAAGTTATGAAAAGGAGAAAAAAAGCGAAGAAGGCTCGGGGTGAAGAAGTAAGTGACTCTGATGAAGAACTTCTTGGAGATGATGAAGCTGATGAAGATGAAGAAAAAGATGACGATGATGAGAAAGACGATGAGAATAAGAAAGATGATGATAAGAAGAATGATGACGATGATCAAGGTTCTTCAGGATTGATTGAGAAGAATCAAATTGATGAACAAAAGATAGAGGAGTTTCTGAATGATCAGATCAACGAATAAGAAGATGTTGATCAGTAAGAAACTTCCACTTCTGGAAAGCAACACATGGATCAGGTATTCCTCTCAAATCCTACCGTCATTTTCTTACAAGATAAAAGTCAAGAAGTGATTGAGGTTAGAAGAACAAGGGAAGAGATGTTAGAGGAATTGGGTTTGCAAGAGGGTAAATTTAAGTTCGATATTGAAGATGAGATTCCTGAAACTTCTGAAGATGTATTTGAGACAAGATATGCCTTTGAAGCTGATAATTACAACGATGTAATTGTTGAAGATGCTTCAGATTCATCTGATGATGAAGCTCGTTTTCATTATTCTGGGATTGATGCAACATTTCCTTCGTTGACGGAAATGTTTAAAGACCGAAATGAAGATAAAATTAGAAGAAAGATAGTTGAGAAAGTGTCTGCAGAAGGTATTCCAGATACCATACCGAGAGAAAATTTGGCAGAAGAAAGAAAGAAATGGTACAAAGTCATGCCGAAAGAGAAAAAGAAACTTCGAGCATTTCAATTCTTTACACACGACAAAGAACTCTCTTGGGGTGACATTCTTTCTTGGGGATATTTGGAAGACTTGAAAGTTTATGCAATCAGAAGAGAATAGGGAGTACAGTATTTTGAGTTCTTGTCTGATATCAAAACTCTGCCATGGTGGGATATAGACGAATTGGTGAAAACAAAGAACATCAAAGAATATTACCATGGGTTGGATGTTAGACAACATGATCAGAGGTTATGGAAGTATGTGAAGCTGCAAGCTGAGAAAGATATCCTGATTGGAAACCACACTTTCCTCAATAGATTGTCAGAATCTTAGAAAGTGGTGAGAAGGATATTACTCTGGATATCAAACCTCCAAGTTGTTTGAAGAATATGCCTTTAAGGGCGATGGAGCAAGATTTCCACGATGAGTTTGAAGGGTGGTTGTATAATCAATCTACAGCTGAAGCAATAATCTCTTTAAATAACAAGTCCATAAGAGAAGCTAGAAGGATCTGTGTGTTAGATCCTATGTGGCTTGTTAACTGTTCAAAGAAAGATATCGATTGTCTGTTCTACAACAAGATAGTCTATGAGAGACCTGATAGAGAGCAAGCTTTGCGATATCAAAAGGTTGTGGATGTTTGTTACGCAAAAGACATCAACTCTGGAAGATACTGGAAGACAAAATGGAGAGATCTAGAGATTGATGAGTTCTTGAAAGTATACAAGCGTGAACAACGTTCCAAGAAGATTGCTGAAAGAGCTGCTGAGTTGGGAAAACGTAGATTGGGAATTGTTCCTCCAACAGATCAGACACCAATTGAATCTGAAGAAAACAAAATTCCAAGGTGGGAACGGAAGTGTGATGGAGATCCTGTCTACAGACATTGGTGGTTGACTGAGGGAAGACAAAAGAGAAAAAGAATGTTGGAGGAAAAGGCACAGAAAAGAAGAGAGAAAGCGCGTGAGCGAAGACGCAGTAGAAAGAATTAAAGACTATGCTGGAAGGTACTACAGCTACATCCGAGGGGGAGTCTGTTAGTACATTACGTCTGTAGCTTCCGTCAGCATGTAGTCATATTTTGTATTCTGTGTTTATGTATATTGTCTGAATGTATGTATGTAGTTAGCATGACAACTCAGGAATAGGTTTTGTATGTAAAAGTGTTGTTCGGGAAAGGTTCATCCGCACGCATGGCAATACGCGCGGATGGTAATACGCACGGATGACTTATCCGCACGGATAAGTCATACGCGCGGATGACCATACGCATGGGTGAGTCATACGCACGGGTAGCCCACCCGCACGTACAACACTTGTTAGCTTCCTGAGTTTGTCTTTAAATAGAAGTTCCGGTGCTACTTTGTTAGAACTTTTGACACGCACGGATAGTCTGTACGTCTACCGGAACTTTGTGATTTTCAGAACAATTAATAGAACGAACAGACAAGCAGTTAAACGTTGAATTCTCTGTTGTACAAATCTGTGATTCATCTTAATGGATTCCGCACATTAAGACGAAATCGATTCATCTTGTTCCTACGATCAGATCCTGTATCAACCGGACCAACATAGGATGAAACAATTATGCAAAATAGATTGATTGTGAATATCGTGTGAAAATGGACTAGTAGAGATATGTTTTATATGCTTGTACCTTATTCTTTAAATACGATGCCTACCAAGTGTTCGATGAAATGCTTAAGAGATGAAAATATGTATAATATGGAAAACGATAGAATGAATTGGTTGAACTAAATGAGTGAACGGATGTGTTAATGTAGGCGTGAAGGAAGAAGGTACAAACACTAGGAAAACGGAAGGCGTACAAGATCGAGTGTAACACCTCAAAAATTCACGTCCTATAATGTATTGACACGTGTCATATGCTTGAACGTTTGAAAGAATACTCTAGAGGGACTAAAGTTGACAAACATGAAAAGTATGTGAATATAAGGGTTCAAATTGTCAACAATGGATAAATATACTTTACAATAACCCTACATAATGTTTATACCTTCAAACGAATAAATCATGGATCATACGAAGCAAAATATGAAAGAAAGTGAGAGATTACAAACTACAGGGGTTAAATGTGTCAACATGTTTAAAGTATACCTCTGAATGACCTTTTAGCAAACCCGAAGCTTTGTAACGATTAATTATGCTCACTAGAATGCACGATAAAAATTTCATAAAGTTTCGTTATCGTATGAGAAAGTTATGATCAAATTCGTATACGAGGGGTTAAAGCGTCAACATTGAAAATTATGACTTTTTCGGGTAACATGAAGTGACCAAGAACTTAACAAAGTGGGTATAAGTCATGAACCCCTTATAAGTCAAGATGAGGGGCTCAAAATGCAAGAAACAAAGTGTGGTTGACCTTTCGAAGAACCAAGAGCCAAGGGTGCAAACTGAAAAAGTTGTTTAACCTGAGCCACACCCTCAAGCGGGCCGCGTAAGCCCAGGCAGACCCTTACGCGGGCCGCCTGGCACGCCCAGATGCAGAAACTCGTTTCTATTGCCTGTTCAGCCTTGGAACCGACTTTAATCAGATATTTTCACCCATGGGCGACCCCTAAATGACTCCTAGGCACTTAGGGACATCTGTTGATGATCCATGGCCATTGATAGCATGATTTGTCAATGATCTAAGGTGATTGAAGCACTATATAAAGGCCCTTGTTGCAACCATTTAGATCACACCTCACTTCTGCAATTCTGGAGCTTTCTGGAGCTTAAGAGCAGACCCAAGTCCTTCCTAATCGTGCATAGGACTTCAGTAAGTATGCTTAACCTTTCTTAGTTGAGTTTTTGCTTAGTTTTAGCTTAAAAGTCAAACCGTCGTAATTAACGGTTGACTTCATGATTAATCACTAATGGTCCAGTGATTAATCGAATTGACGGTAGTTATAAGTTGGTAATTATGTGGGCAATAAACCCTTAAAAGGGCACCCTCTGATTTCCGTTCTAACTAGATCAAATGTCGGGTCAAAGTTGTTTATAAAAAGTCAACAGGATCCTAATTTGCGATTTAAAGCATAATTAACAATGTAGAAGCTTTGCAACCTGTTTTATTACACTTATAACTTAGTAATTAATCTAAGAACATGTCTAAGCATGTTCGACCCGACAATTTTCTGTTTAGACCCGGTTCGGAACCGAAAGTCGCAAAACTTTGACTTTTGCTTTGACTTCAGTTCTGACCCGATTTAGATAAGTTTGGAAATGCCTTAGAGCTTCCTTAGGACCAGGTTACATGATGGTATAACCCTCTGTGGTTGGATCGTTGATTGTCCGATTCGTTTACAAGTTTCCGTTAAATGCCTAATGTTGACCAATATGCCCTTTTGATCATAAAACGAGAATTTTGGAAATGTGAAAGGACAATAATCTTTGCTACTGATTTATAAACATGTCCCTAAAATTTCACATCAGTTGGAGGTCTAGATTAGGAGTTATGCTCATTAGCGTAATTATAACGCCTTTTAGTAATTAAACGGCGCAATTAGCATATAGCCTATCTAAACCCAATTTTTGACACCAAACCTTTTACCCACTGATGTAATATAAGATTTTGAGATTTTTAAAGATTTTTAATTATTTTTAAACTGATCATAACCTAAGGCTATCGCCTTAATTTGGTAAATACCGATTATACTCTTTTTGTGTATAAAATGAGTTCTACATAGTATTTTGACACCAATCCAATTGCTACTGATTTTATATAATAAATAAAGTATTTTGAACTTTATAACCTGATCAGAAAACTCAGATTTCCTGTATAACCCGGAAATCGCTTAAAATGGCTTTTTAAGCGTACTAAACGCATAGTTTGGGTTTGAAACCATTTTGGCATATAAGACCTATTACCAACTGATATGACCTAATAAAATAAGTTGTTCTACTGATGTATTCGGACCCGAATCTCAGAATTTTAATTAACCTCTTTTATAATCTTTAAATGACCAAAATACCCCTACGGGGCTTAAATTGAGATTAAACTCGTTTTGGGCATAATGGAAGATATCCTACTGATATCACAACATATTTAAGGCATCTTAACTTAGGAAACCTGTATATGACTCTTTTGGTTACTCGTTACGCACTTGTCGCGTTCGGATCGGCTTATGTAACTAGTTTGCATAAATTACCCGAAACGGGTCAAACCATATATTTTTGGTCTCAAAATCCAGAATGTGTTTAAGTTACCCATATTAAACAAGCATGCAAGCTTGTCGGGTCAAAACCACATTCTAAACCGGTCTTCGCCTTATCGTGCGTTTGAACCGTATCTTCCTCTTTAAAACTAACCGGTCTAAGCATAGGCTTAATTAAAGACCCGTTAGAAATCTAATAGGTTATTAAAAACCTTCGTTCCAGATTAGGAGCCCAGTAAAAGCTATCTGTACTTGCTGATTTAAAATACGGCTGGGATTGAATTTATATTTAGCTCAGGTAAATACTCTTAACTTATTTTCCCTATACGGGCTTGGGATACGGTATTATATTACTACCGCTTGGTCGGGTATTGAATGTTTAGTCTTATTGTGATTAAATTATTGAGGTAACCCGCTTTAATCTGTATTGTTTGAAATAAAAGCCTTTAGGGGTTAATGACCATGTCCCGGATATCCTTGACATCATTGTATTACAAAATGGCCACGCCTTAAGCACGGGGTGTAGGCATACACTGAAAGTTGCTTAAAGGGAAACGGTATCTCACTCTCTTGTGGGCTTATACTTGTGGCGTGTCTGTTAATCTTGACTCGGTTTCTACATCGGGCCCTGAACGTACAACGAACATGTAAATCTGTATACAAGATTATAAATATAATTGTCCCAAGTTATAAAAGATTAATTTTGCCTTGTGCATTTTAATCAAAGTGTCAAAATATTTTGTGCCTGGTGCATCTAAATCAATTTTCTTAAACTCTTTTCAAATGAGTCGGTTGAGTGTATTTACCAGTGTAAACTGACGTATTTTTCCAAAAAGGTTAAGTGACAGGTACTAAACGTAATTGGCTGGAAGCTCAGGGCGTAAATAAGGAATCTTGCAAGTTCTAGGCGTCTAAAGTCTGTTGAAAAATGTTTATGTTTTAAGATCCGCCTGTGGATCCTTTACTTTCCGTTGTAATACTTTGATATTACTTTATATTCGGATTGTAATATATTTATCTTTTGCTTCCGCTGTGCATTTATATATTGTGTTGTTTGACTATGATGATCTCAACTACGTTACGATACTC
This sequence comes from Helianthus tuberosus, assembly GCA_030545235.1. Lineage (NCBI taxonomy): Eukaryota > Viridiplantae > Streptophyta > Magnoliopsida > Asterales > Asteraceae > Helianthus > Helianthus tuberosus. The sequence continues at coordinate 7,881 of JARYGA010019333.1, forward strand.
CCCACCGGGCCCACCGGTAACACGTTGAAATATCGGGGTGTGACATCGAGGTATGTTCTATTGTGCATACAAATTTTACTTTGATATTCTAATGTTCGCAAAATACAAATCTTAGTTACTTTTGTTTACGGTGATTAATAAGTGGTTAGCCAATCTTTTGTGGAATGGGTTATGTATATAAAGGTTATGATAAGTTATGTAAATTGACTGGTTCATATTTGATGTGCTCTAAAATATACATATATTTATATAAATATTCCTACACTTTTGAGTAAATTTAGGATTGTTTGTATGAAAATTATACCCGTATTTGGTGCACAGTCAAATTTTATAGATTTCCAATGAAATTGAGCAAAATAATTGATTCATATATGAGATTTATCAAATTTGAGAAAGCTTTAGAAAATCAAATGTGTAGTGGTTAATTGTAATTAATTTGCATTTTGATGAAGGTCACGTAAATGTAGAAAAAATAACAATTAAATAATTTCAAGAGATAAATGCCATTTTAGTCCCTGTGGTTTGAGTCATTTTGCCAGTTTAGTTCAAATGTTTCATTTTTAACCTTTGGGTCCAAAAATGTTTCACAGTTGCCATTTTAGTCCACTGGGTTAACTTTATCCATTTTTTATGTTAACGAGAAGGCCAATTCGGTCATTTTATATGGCTGAATTGCCCTTTTAGTTAACAGAATTACATAAAAAATGACCGAATTGGCCTTCTCGTTAACAGAAAAAATGGATGAAGTTAACCAAGTGGACTAAAATGGCAACTATGAAACCTTTTTAGACCCACAGGTTAAAAATGAAACATTTGGACTAAACTGGCAAAATGGCCCAAACTACAGGGACTAAAATGACATTTAACTCTAATTTCAATGTTATTTATTGCATTTAATTGCTTCATGTGTTTGTTATTTGTTTCTACAGCAAACCAACGAATGAAAGGATTAGTGGGCCATTAAGAATCAAAGGGAACAAGGATATAACAATTAATAAAAAGTTGGTTCTTGGGCTATTATTTTCGTGATATGTCAAGGAAGCCCAAAGTGGAGATTTAAGTATATCTAAATATGGGTCAAGTTATTCTACAAAGACTTCTAATTGTAAGAAGTGTAAGAAGGATTTATAGAGTGACAAGTGTCCAATAACTTAAAACTAAACCCACTACATCACCACCAAAAACCTAAACACCCACCCCCACCCCACCCCACCACCACCCAAAAACCTAAACCCCCCCCCCCCCCCCCCCCCCCCCCCGCAAAAAAAAAAAAAACTATACCTCACCAAAAAAACCCCCAAAAAACCTAACCCCCCCCCCCCACCCCCAAAAAACCTAAAAAAAAATATAAAAAAAACTAAACACCCACCCCCACCACCACCCAAAAACCTAAACCCCCACCCCCTCGGCAAAAAAAAAAAAAAAAAAAAAAAAATTTTTTTTTTTTTTTTTTTTTTGTGGGTGAGGTGGTGGGGGGGGGGGGGGTGGGCGGGGTGGGTGGGGGGGGGGGGGTTGGTGGTGGTGGATGTTTAAGGTTTTTTTTTTTTTTTTAGTGGGTTTTTTTGTGTAGTGGGTTTTTTAGGTTATTGGACACTTGTCACTCTATAAATCCTTCTTACACTTCTTACAATTAGGATCCTTTGTATTTGATCCTAATCCATCTAAATATAATCATGAGAGGGGGACGTGAATAATGGGCTGAAGGTTGGAGGCGGCTAGTGTTGTTGGCATATATTATTTTGTGAGCTGCTTTCATATTATTGGGCTAGGATGATATATAGTGAAAAGAAAGAAACGTCAATTGGAGACGAAAAAAGTGAGACGGCAGCAACAGTTAGAAGGCAGAAAAGACGGGACATCGAAAGAACCGAAGATACAAAACAAGAGAAAGAAAAGGATTGGTTCGAGTTAAGCAGCGATCAAGATTCAATTCCGGGTTTGCAAATAATTAATTTATTGGTTTGATATACTTTATGTTATTCGAACCCGTGAACATGATTTATTGTTTATTATTTCAGACTCGTTTATTTTTTTCTTGACGATGATTCTTGGCTAAACTTTTCATGCTACCTAGGCCTAGATGAACTATGATTTAATGTTTTGATTATTTGGTTTTGACTAATGATTAAATTGGGATGATTTAGATATTCCTGTTTTGTGATTGTTTATGAATTTGTGTGCTTGTCTTGGTTGCGATTGGTTGTTTGGTTAGGTGATCTTGTTAGTCTGGTCTGGAACTATTTAGATCATTCTAGGTTCGTTAATCTATTAGGTTTTCGGTCTAGAGCTTGAGATTAGAGATAATTCAAGTTTAACCAAATTAATTAAAATCAACTGAGTATAGTGTGCTTCCTTTTCTGGCAACTCTAGGAACGAGTCAGGATTGCTAGGTTATTAGCTAGGCGTTGTTTGGTAGTTTGGGTGACCGATAGCTCGGATCCGGCTACTTATTCGTGTTTAGGGTTTCTTAGGTTTTCAATTATTTAGCAGGTTTAGCTTCATGACCGGAGGATTTTAGCACCATAGTTGTTATTAATCTGACAGTCGTGGGATTCGGTATCGATAGCTCGAGTCGTTTCCAATTTAGCACTTCATCACTCTGTTCCATCTTCTATTTTGGTTTATCATCCTTAGCGGGAGGTTTTCTGGATAGATTCGGAGCTTTAGTCATTGGTCAGGACTAGAGGTTACGGGTTGGTCATAGGGATTCGAAGCCTGGGTAGTTCTTTCTCATCATCGTCTGCTTCCCGTCACTTCACTATCTTGCTTGCTTTCTCTGTTATCTTATTTACTCGCTTTAGTAGAATTAGAAAAATCCCAAAAATCAAAACACAAATTAAAACCAGTTAAGTAATTAGTTGAGTCAGAGTCTAGTTTAGCTTCGCTAGTGTCTCGTGGGTTCGATACTCGAACTTCATTAGGCTTTGCTACGTACGATAGGTACACTTGCCTGTCAGTGGTCTAGCATTTAGAGAGTCTTAGTTTATAAATTTAAAACTAGGGTGTCTAGATTAGGTTAGTAGTTTTTTATTAGACCATAATTTGCACCCAAGTTTTTGGCGCCATTGCCGAGGACACTGGCACTTTAGAGAACGACCCGAGTCGTCTATTTAGTTGTTTACTTGCTTTCTTAGATTTCCATTGCCTTTAGGTGCCTTTTGCTTCCAATTTGTGCCTCTAGGGTTAGATTTGCTTTAGTATTTAGATTAGTAATTTCACCATTGTATGCGCCATACTCGCTCACAAGGGCCACCTTCGTTTGTTGCTTCGTCTGAGCCCGAGCGAGATTTCCACGAGCGCCTTCGCACCTTCCGAGTGAGTCAGGTACACATTCCATCTTCTGCGTGTACTATGGGTGACAACGAGGCCCCAGCTAGGAGAGTCGTCGCAGACTACGCCCGGCCGAACGCGGCCAATGCTCGATCCAGCATTACCCGACCCGCTATCCGAGTTAATCGCTGGCAGATTCCACCTCAGATCATCACGATGGTTACGAACACCATCCAGTTCCATGGGTTACGTTCTGAGGACCCGATTGTCCATCTTTCTCGCTTTTCTGCTATCTGCGATACGTTTCAGGAGCAGGGCGTCACCGAGGACGCCTGCAAGTTGCGTCTATTTCCATTCTCGCTTGCCGACCGTGCTCATGCTTGGTTGGAATCACTTCCTGCGGGATCCATCACCACTTGGGCCGGGATGAAAGACAAGTTCTTGGGCAAGTACTGTCCTCCTGCCAAAACTGCTCGTCTGAAGAGCATGATCCAAGAGTTTCGCCAAAAGGAGGGATAGTCATTCTACGAGACATGGGAGCGTTTCAAGGAGTTGCTGCTCAAGTGTCCTCATCATGGATTCGAGGATTGGGCTTTAGTTGAGAAGTTTTATCATGGAGTGACGCCCACCATGAGGAATATGCTGAACATTACTGCTGGTGGCAATCTAATGACCGCCAAAACACCAAAGGAGTGCATTGAGATGTTTGAGGACATAGCGATGAGTAGTTATGAGTTTCCTGATTCTAGAGATTCATCCAATACACAGACAGGCGTGCATAAGGTTGATACTACCACTATGATGCAAGCTCAGATTGATGCCTTGACGAAAAAGATCAATGAGATTCAGTCGAAAAAGGAACAGGTGTGCGAGATATGCACTGGGAGGCATGACACCGCCACGTGTCCTATTGCCCCTGCGGAGTCACAAGAGCAGGTAGAGTTTGTGAGTAATCGCAATCAGAGCAATTTCGGGGATCGTTACAATTCGAATTGGAAGAACCACCCGAACTTCAGCTTGAAGAACAGCAACCCACCGGGGTTTCAGCAGCGTCAGAGTTTGTTTCAGGACGCAGGAGTAGGAGCGAGTTCGGGTACGAAGAACCCGACAATAGAGGAGATGCTGAGGCAGAACCGGGAGACGTTAGCTAAGCAGACGAAGTTGCTTACACGGTTCATCACTCGTGCAGATACGCGACATCAGGAGACACAGTCGAGGTTCATGGAGCACGAGACCTTTATGAAGAGCCAAAACACTGCACTGCAGAACCTGGAGAGGACAGTAGGTTCACTAGCCGATCAGCTGAACCAGA
>JARYGA010019334.1:0-21027 GCA_030545235.1 Helianthus tuberosus
TAAGACGCGAGCTGAACATGAGCAACATCTTCGTCTTACTTTGGAACTCCTAAAGAAAGAGCAACTTTTCGCCAAATTCTCCAAGTGCGAATTTTGGCTTATAGAAGTTCAATTTTTAGGACATATTATCAACGAACGAGGTATTCATGTAGATCCCTCCAAGATAAGTGCGATTAAGGATTGGGATACACCTACTACTCCTACTGAAGTTCGTTCTTTTCTTGGTCTAGCGGGTTATTATCGACGCTTCATAGAAAACTTCTCAAAGATTGCAGTTCCTCTAACTGCTCTAACTCAGAAGAACAAACCCTTTGATTGGGGATTCAAGCAAGAGGAAGCTTTTCAACACTTGAAGCAGAAACTTTGTGATGCGCCTGTTCTGACTTTGCCTGAGGGCAATGATGATTTCGTCGTTTATTGCGATGCATCTAAATTGGGCCTTGGTTGTGTTCTGATGCAAAGGAACAAAGTCATAGCCTATGCATCGAGGCAGTTGAAGATACATGAGAAAAACTACACCACTCATGATCTTGAGTTAGGTGCAGTTGTTTTCGCTCTCAAGATCTGGAGACACAATTTGTACGGTACAAAATGTGTGGTTTTCACTAACCACAAAAGTCTTCAACATATCTTCAATCAGAAAGAACTCAACATGAGGCAACAACGTTGGGTTGAGCTTCTAAACGACTATGACTGCAAAATTCGTTACCATCCTGGTAAGGCGAATGCCGTGGCCGATGCATTGAGTCGTAAGGAACGTACTAAGCTTCACTGTGTTCATGTTCAATCTGTTATTCAAGCTCGATCCGATATCCAAGCACGCATTTCTCAGGCTCAACAATCTTGTGTTTCACAAGGTTTGATGGATAAGGAATTTCCCTATCACATAACACCTGCTCTGGAACTGAAGGACAATGGATCGTATTACTTCATGGACCGTTTGTGGGTCCTAAGCCAAGATGATCTTCGTACCTTGCTTATGGATGAAGCCCATAAGTCTCGTTATTCTATTCATCCGGGCTCAGATAAGATGTATAAGGATCTTCGTATTCAGTATTGGTGGCCTGGTAAGAAGAAAGACATTGCCTTATACGTATCAAAATGCCTTACTTGTCTTAAGGTTAAGGCTGAACATCAGCGTCCTTCTGGTTTATTGGTGCAACCAGAGATCCCAGTTTGGAAATGGGAAAACATTACTATGGATCTTGTTACCAAACTTCCACGCACAAAGAAAGGTCATGATGCCATCTGGGTAGTTGTTGATCGTCTTACTAAGTCAGCACATTTCTTGCCAATCCGTGAGGATTTTCCTGCTGACAGACTTGCTAAAATCTATGTGGATGAAATTGTAGCTCGACATGGTGTTCCTTTGAACATCATTTCTGACAGAGATGCTCGTTTCACTTCTCATTTTTGGAGAACCATGCAATCTGCTATGGGGACCCAACTTAATCTGAGCACAGCTTATCATCCGCAAACGGATGGTCAATCTGAAAGAACAATCCAGACTCTGGAGGATATGCTTAGAGCTTGTGTGACCGACTTTGGTGGTAGTTGGGATTCACATCTTCCGTTAATTGAATTCTCCTACAACAACAGTTATCACACCAGCATCAAAATGGCTCCTTTCGAGGCTCTCTATGGTCGAAAATGTCGTTCACCAGTCTGCTGGAATGAGATCGGCGAGGCTCAACTTACTGGACCTGCCCTCGTTTTAGAGACAACAGATAAGGTTAAGAAAGTTCGTGATAACCTTCAGACAGCTAGGAGCCGTCAAAAGAGTTACGCAGACCCAAAATGCAAGCCCTTGGAATTTCAAGTCGGTGATCGAGTATTACTTAAGGTCTCACCTTGGAAAGGTGTGATCAGATTTGGAAAGAAAGGAAAACTTGCACCTAGATACGTTGGACCATTCAAGATCGTCGAAAGAATCGGTAAGGTAGCCTACAGACTTGAGTTACCTCCTGAACATGGAAATGTTCATCCAACCTTTCACGTGTCCAATCTCAAGAGGTGTTTAGCTGATGAGAACCTCCACATACCGCTTGACGAAATTCGTGTTGACAAAACACTGAAATTTGTTGAGAAGCCAGTGGAAATCATGGAACGTGAAGTCAAGTGGCTTAAACGCAAGCGCATTCCTTGGGTCAAAGTTCGCTGGGAAGCTAAATGTGGACCCGAGTTTACTTGGGAACGCGAAGATCAAATGAAGGCGAAATATCCGCATCTTTTCCCACGAGTTTCCTCTAAATAAATTTCGGGACGAAATTTCCACAAGTAGGGGAGACTGTAACATCTGTGCTTGTACTCATTGTGAACAGTTCTATTATCAATAAAACAATGTTATTTGATCCCAATGTTTGTTTGGTTGTGTTTTACATTTTTCATGTTTTGACTTTTATTCAATTTCAAACTCTATATCACTTTATGGAGAGCTATACGCAAACTGGTGCATAAACGTACTTAGTTTAACGTGACAAATACTCTGGAACATCAACATATACTTAACATACCTTAAATAACCTTTACATAACTTAGAAATAAGTTTTGAAGGCTTTGGTATGGCAAAAACAAGTTAATTCGCTTACAGGGACTAAACTTGACAAACTGCGAAAGTATGCCAATTTGAACTGTAACGAACATTCCGGAACATGATCATAGGTTATACCATAAATAACCTTCACATAGCTTAGAAATAGGCTTTGAGGGGTTCGGTATGCTAAAACAAACTTTTGGGTCATTCAGGGACTAAAAGCGTCAAAAAGTGCACAAGTTTGCATTTTCGCGCATAACTTACGTTCTGAATACATCCGGACATCCAAAAATTTATGTAAGCACTAAAATATTTTATTTTAGTGTTTGGCTTGAGAAAAATCCACTCGTCGCGTCATTTAGATCGTTTTTCGCGCTTATGCGCATTCCGTCGTAATTAAGCGAACGTCGCGATCATACGGCCAAACGAACCGACATCCGAGATATTTTTGAGCATGTTTTGAGTTCCCTATACTTTAACTTCATTTTAGAGCCTTGAAATGAGGTTAACGGGGTTCAAACGCATCGAAAATAGCTTAAACGGGCTGCAGGGACCATTTCTACCATTTTTGAAACTTTGCTGAATCTGGTACATGATGGCGTAGCGCGAGCACTTCATGCCTATCCAGTGGCGCTACGCGAGCGCCTCATCTGGACAGAAACATTGCATTTGGTCCATTTTCACTTTTGCACATGGTTTTGGGACAATCTATGGGCTCAAATGGTTTTCAAAAACCACTATCTTGAGGTGTATGGCCAAGATCAAAGCACGGTTTCCGAGGAACGATCTTAACAGCTCTACGAATCCTATAAATACCCCCCCCCCATGCCATTGCAAAACCCACTAGAATTTTGATTTGAGAAGCTCTAAGTTGAAACCATTGTTTCATACCTGAGCTACTTGGATCGAGATTAGCATTCGGGGACCCTTTGTAAGTATTCCTTCATTCTTTTATTGCTTTTCGAGTCCGAAAGTCAAACTTTGTTTGACATTCTGTGTTGACCATTTTATGGTCAATGCGAAGTTCGTTTGAACTTTGCAACGTGATTGTAATCACGATGGTTATAGTCTCTTGTGACATGGTTTATACAAGGACTTTTGACAAATGGTTTGAACAATACATAACATTTGTTACACATTACTTTACTACTTTTGGACTTCTTAACATTTGACATGGTTTATACAAGGACTTTTGACAAATGGTTTAAACATAGACATTATACATTGTTGGTTGGTTTAAGTGACTTAAGTAACAAGATGTGAGTAATATGATACAAGCATGGTGGATACGCCGCTGGTACTTCCTATATATAAGTGTTTGTATTATATTACATATCTTAGCGTTATTTAAATCATTCATTTTGGACTTATACATTTTACACAAGTAACATGTTTTCACAAGACTTTGGTTTACAATACAGTTTATTTTATACAACTCATTTTACTTGGTTATTCATTTAACCATACATTATTCTTTTATTTATACATATCATCTGATCTTATCGCTTTTTAAATGATTTACAAAACAAAAAAACTTACAAGGTTCATGACTAAACTTTATTAAACATTTTCTTAAACTTAAGTCATGAATCCTATTTTCACAAAACCTATGTATCTCACAGGCATTTTTATGCTGACGTACCTACTTTCACATGTGTTTTCAGGTGCTTTTGCATAGGATGACGATCGTGACACTAGGGCGGACCTGTGCCTTAGAGACTTAAAATGAAGATAGACTTAGTTAAATTATGTTATAAACTCTTTGATTCCTGTTTAAAACAATGTAACTCTTATGTTGATAAATAAAATACAACTTTGTATGCCATGGTTATGAAACAATTAATTCTGTTACAACACTCCCCGACGTTTTCCGCCACGTTTTGTATGTTATACGTGGTCGGGGTGTGACAGCTAAGCCCAAGAAAAGAAGAAGCAAGTCAAATAAAAGTCAAGAGAAAAAGAAATAGAGCAGCAAGCAGTTGTTGGTAATGAAGAATCAGGATATGAATCCTCTCGATGAAAACTTTTAGCTAAAGGATCCCATGAAAAGACCTGACAGACTTGTGATGGAATTAGGATCTTATCACTACGATGAAGTTGGAAACAAATCAGATGTTGCGTGTTGGATGTATGAGCATGATAAACAGATGTGGTTGGTTACACGCAAGAGTGGTCATCGGGAATACTATGCTAAGGAAAGTCAATTTGAGTCCTGGACGAAAATTGATTTGAAAAGTCTTCTGCGTGCCCCTTATTATGACCCAGAGCTAAACCAAAGAGGCAGAGGTTGGGCATTCCACTCGAGACTTGAGCGGGAAGTAAAAAGCAACTTCGCAACGATGAAAACAGCTGAGCCCACTATAAGGAGGAATCCTGGAGTTCGGGATCCACACACTAAATGTACTATCAGGTCTGTGATTTGGCCAGCTACTGATAAAGAGAAGATCATTCCAATCTCGGTGAAGTTTGAAAGGGGAATCCTAAGAAATTTCAAATTTTGGGCTTATGATCCAAAGTTGGCAGAAGATGTTATAGTTACTGAAGAACAATCCATCAGGATTCCCAATTCTTATGACTTAATGAGTTTTCATGAAGAAGATATTCTGGTTCTTAACGCTCACCAAATCCGAACAAATGAAAAGTATGAAGAATGCGCTAAAGACTGGAAGAGTGCTGCTGCAAATATTCTAAATCATCACTTGTTTGCTCCAGATCAAGATCAAGGAGGACCTCAAGTCTGATGAAGCTACTAATCCAGTAAACCTAGGGGGAGATTGTTAGGCCCTTGAAGGTTTATGGATAAGTAGCATAGTGGTTTAGTAGGAGTTTGGGGGTTAATGTTGTAAACGGGCTTTTTGGGCAAGTTGGGCCTAGGGTTTATGGAGCCTCCTCCCTAAACACTTTCTATAAATAATAGTGTAGGTCATTAGGTGCATGGTTGGTGATCTAAGCATATCTTGTATTAGACAACTAGGTTGTATGCAAGATTGAATCATTTGAATACAAGAATCCTTCTTTCATCTCTTTTGTTTCTTTTACAACTTGTTTGTGTGATTCCGCCACCCTACAAGTTGTGCGATATCATTGTGATCTCGGTTTTGGGACTTATAGATTTGTTTGACCAAATCATGAAAGACATTGCATACTCTGTTGATGATGTGTTTTATTACTTTACCAGGAATCCACGTGTTTATTTAGATTTTGGACTTTGCAATTGAGTGTCGGTGGTGATTTAGCCCATATGTGTGATCAAGCTAGTAAAGGGTATAAACTTATTGACCTATATGTTGTAATTGGTCATTCCAATGTAATGATGCATTTATTAGATGATGTTGAGTCGTCACAGAATCATGTTCTAATTGAAACAACTCCTTGTAAGATAGTTGCTCCATCTAGCATTGTGACTATTCAAAATGCCAACTTTATAGAAAGTCAATGTTTTTCCTCTTCAAGCAATCCATTTCAGAGGGAATCAAAGCCTACTGAAGTAGTGGATGAGAGTGAGAATGATGAAGGCGATGTGGACTATGTTGTTGAAGAAGATCCTGATAACATAGTGGGAGATTTTGAAGTATATATGGAAGAATTTAGAGCTTGTGTGTAAATTGACATAGAAGAAGTCAATGACATAGGAGAGGATGCAAGAAATCTGAATGTTGATCTTGACCTTATGCAGGAAGACATAACTTGTGATGTAGATGATTTTAGTGACGACGATGACAGATGCATAGTTTTGGAGAGGGTTGCTAAGAAAATAAGGAAATTAATAGAGAATTTGTTGAACATGGTGACTCATTGCTGCCCTTTTATGTTGGCCAGTTGATTGCAAAAAAAAAAACTAAATCAAATGGTTAAAGTCTTGTGCTGTTAGGTGTAGGAGGCAAATTTACATATTGAAAAAACGAGCATTTAAGGTACAAGATTGTGTGTATGGGTTCAAATCCAAGTTTAGTTTTTGGTTTAATAGGTGAGAAGCAAAATTGGAATTACATGGGACTAGGGTTAAGACATGATAAAAGGCACAGGAAGCCCATTGCCCCTTCGTAGTTCAAATTTCAAGAAAAACAAGGGTAGACTCTTGGTGTGTGAAAACCATTCAGGGCTAACATCATTACCTCACAACAAGGGAAGTAGGATTGTACATGGTGAGTGTTATGGCCAAGGAGATCAAGCCGATGATAGAATCAAACCCATAGATGCCTTTGGTAGTTATTCAAGAAATAATTGCAAAGAAGAATCAGATTAATGTTTCAATTCAGAAGGTGTTTAGGGCCAAGAGGATTGCTACAACACGAAGAGTGGGAGACTATTGGGAACAATATGGTTTACTAAGGTCTTATTATGAAGAACTTCTTAGGGTAAACCTAGGCAGTACAATCAAGATTGATACTGAGGCCCATTCTGACCCTCGTAGTCCTACCAGATAGTTTAGAAGATGCTATTTTTGTTTTTGCATCAATGATGACAGGCCCCAAGACAACTGGAAGAGAAATCCTGGGTCTATATGGTTGTTTTATGAAAGGTACATTTCCTGGACATATCCTTATAGTAATTGGAATTGATGGTAACAATGGTATTTACCAAGTAGCTTATGCTTTAGTTGAGGCTGAAACTTTAAAATCTTTAGAATGGTTTTTGGGGTTGCTAAGGGACAATCTTGATTTACCAATTTACACCAACTTAACTTTCATTTCAGACAAGCGAAAGGTAACATAACTAACCTTTTTAATCTGCCATTCTTGTTTTAGGATTAACAATTCCTGTAATGTTCTATAGGATCTTATGCCAACTTTGTCAAAGGTTTTCCCCCGTGCAGAGCACCGCTACTGTTTAAGGCATATTCATGAAAACATGAAGAAACAATGGCGTGGTGAGTTGTATAAAGACATGTTATGGGGAGTGGCTAGTAAGACATGTGTGTCATATTGGGAAATGCTATAGAAGAGGTGAGAAAAGTAGAACCTCAACTCCGTGAATGGTTGAAACAAATCCCACCAATCAGTTGGTGTCGTGCTCACTTCACTAGGAGGGCTATGTGTGACATCCTGTTGACCAACATATGTGAGGTGTTTAATAGGCAGTTAATTGGAGCAAGAGACAAACCTATAATTACATGCTTGGAGTTTATAAGAGTTTACATGACCAAATGAATTGTGAATGTTAAGAAAATAACCGTTAAAGCTATTGGTACACTAACTCCCCATGCTACAGAGGTGTTCAACAAGATAAAGGAAGAAGCATCACAGCTAAATGTATTGATGGTTGATGCTAATCATTACCAGGTTAACAGTACAAGATCTTAGTGTGTGGTTGATGTGAAGGAGAAAACATGAACTTGCATGAAATAGGATCTGATGGGAATGCCATGTAAGCATGCAGTTGCTGCTATATAGGACAGGTTAGAAATGATATTAGGCCTAGTCTTCTAAAAGAGTGGGTATCAGAAGCATATTGGTTGGATACTTGGAGAAAGGCTTTTGAGAATGTCATAAAACAAATCCCAGGGCCAGACAATTAGAGACCATCTCGATGTCCAAGAACATACTCCTCTAAAACATCACAAACAGGTAACTTTACATGCACTAGTATTTGTTGATGCTAAAATTATACTGATTTAAACAAAATTGTTTGTAGGTTGGTAGGCCCAAGAAGAAAAGAAGGAAGGCATTTGGTGAGGGTGAAGTTGAAGCAGATTTTACGACTGGTAGGAAGATGACCCGGAAGGGCACTACCTCCACATGTAGCAAATGTGGTAACCAGGGCACCAACATGAGAAGTTATAACTGACAAGGTAGGAATGATGGTCATCTGTCACAGAATGCTACACAAGGTGCACCCAGTGCAAGTCAAACTCATCGGTGTAGTGCAGATGGTTTCATGATGTGTGTTGGACCTACAAAAGAGCATATGATATACAAAAGCCAAAATGACCAAAAGATCAAGAAATAAACAGCAAATTGAACCAGAATCCTCCCAAAGATAATGAATCTTGAACATTAATCAGAATATCTATTCAAGCCTAGGAAACCACTGTTGAAGAAGAGCTAAGCATTAATCAAAGACCAAAGTGCTGTTGAAGCAAAGATTTGTTAAATAATACCCAACATCTATTCAGGCCAAATAGATTTTTGATATGAAACAACATCGGTTTGAAGATTAGCGGTTTCATCAATGTAACAGTATTTTGCTTTGTAACAGTTGTTTAGTGTATTAGATCAGATGTTAGATTCCCACAGATGTTTGCTAAGATCTATGGAATTGTTTCTGTTAGGAATGTTAGATTTCACTATCAAGGTGATGTCAGCCAATCACGAACAGACCTTTTGTACTTAGTATACATAGATCTCACATGTTAGAGATCTATTCATCACACATCTCCTTTTCTTTTGTACGAAAAGATTTGTATGTAATTAGGGTGAGTGGGAGTTTGTAGAGTCAATCATACTGTAACTTATAATCTTTTGGCTTAATGAAAAACAATTGTTGATGATAATTCCTTACTTATGATTATTTATCTGTCACACAATACAATATTGTATGTTCTTATTATGTATTAATCACACGCCTTGTAAACTCATACCTTACAATGTGAATTAAGGTTGTTAATACAATTTGATGTTGGATGTATGAATGTTAACTTGGTTTAACTTTGGAGACAATTTCTTAGGTTTAAGACATGTTTTGTATGCCTATGTAGGCAGTTTGACTTTGGATGGTTTGACTATTTTATGAATATATATGTTCTAAGTTGTTTGGTTCTACAATTAATTATGCACGTACATAGGTTGACTATTAGTTGTCAAACAGGAGAACTATATGCAGCCAAGGTTTTCACCAGAACCGATTAGAAATAAATAGAGTGCAAGAACAACATATGCATAACCATGCTGATCATTGTAATTCAGATTCATTCATTACAAAGTCAAAGTACATACAAGGGATATAGTCAAAAAATACAAACAACTAAATCGATACAATGTGCATAAACTACAAGCAGTTTACAAATTTATTCCCAATGAGCATCATCATTTAACCATTTGGAATCAGACGAATGCTCCCTTAGACACAGGTCTAAGTACCAATCATCCTTTAGTTCACCCGTATAGTCCCATGCCATGGTAAATACTTTTGGGTCATAGTCCTCTGGTTCCATCTTATAGTCTTCGTTAGGGATAACATTGACGACTGTCTTAAGGGTCAATCAAAAATCCTAATTAAACTATGTAGATAGCGTAAGTAAGGTATCGTATCCACGGGGAATTTGTGGTTAGCGTCAAAGAATCTAATTTAAAATAAATTATCTAAATTTGGGGTTTGTTTAATTGATTGCAAAGAAAACATGATTTGTCACAAAAAGTATTATCAATATGAGAAGAAGTAACCTCCACCCGGAATCCCGAATACCCGTTTTAACATAAAAATCCGTTTTCTGATTCAAAACACCACATAGACATGGCTTGGGGTTAATGGTTTCGATTAATTGTCAAGGATAATTTTTAATATTTACCATTCAACTTAACAACCCGTTTAATTTTATCAACTAGCCACCAAATTGCCAACCCGCTAACAACGCAAGAATGTTGCCAATACGCTTGATAAAACGACAAATAATTCAAACACAATCAACGTTTATCAATAAACCAACACAAGTACTCAAGATATACTAGTTTTAAAAATCAGAAAAACGAATAACTAAATCAAACAGCGTAAACGTTCATCCAGGCAGAAGTCACAAGTGGTTTAGCAGCGCATGTTGGTTCGTTCAGCTTCGGTTGATATCCTCAACTGATTAAACTTCATTGCTTAACTTGAGTTATGTTGAATAACGATGAAGATCGTCCCTGATATCCTTGGTCGACGGCCGTTCACAATTGATTTGAAAAGTGATGCTTTTATTATTATAAAGGTGATGGAAGTGTTTCCCTAATAAAACATCTTAGGCCCTTTACTTTTAATTGTATATTGGCTAGTATTTTTAAAACCTCAAAAATCCTCCTCAATTTCATGAATGACAGTTGTGCACATGAAATCTCCTAAATATGAATCTTCAATAATTAAATTTGGCAATTATTTAAGAAATCCCGTGAAGGACATACGTCGCCTGTCGCGGACTAAACTCAAACACCCCCGCGTGTCGCGGGCTTTAGCCAATTGACCGACTTCCATTTTTTTTTCAAGCCAACATTAGTTGAAAGCACAGGTGTGTCACGGAATTTTCTTAGCCACATGTCGTGTGTCGCCTGAGGTCGTCAGATGAATTTCTTTGTTTCAAGTCCCATGTTAGCTTGTCGAACCTATCTTTCACCCGTTTAACCTCGTAACCACCTATTAAACATAAAAACACAAATACTCTATAAACATGTAACAAATAATAATAACCATACTTAACACACTTAAAACCGACCCAAACTAATACAAACAATAACATACTTTAACCCGACATCACATCCCTACACTTAACTTTTTTCGTTCCGAAAAAATTATCTGCAATGGAATCACAATCAGAAACGTTGGCATCTAATATATTCGATTATTTTATTTATAAATCAAACCACGCGTTAACCAGGATTGCAGATATACGATCCACTTAAACCCAACCACCAGTTTCCAAGCGCTTATTCACGATTCATTTAAGTTCAAGTAAGTTATAGTTATCTATGGATCTCACACTCAAAAGACTACAACGCCACCTAATCCCGTTTCAAGCTTATGAGGTTAAAAGATTATAATCTATCGTCTGTATAAAAAAACCCTTATTCTATTCCGATTAAACTTATGATGGATAGGTGGATGATATTGCAAGCTTTTCATGCTTTTATATACGTTCAGTTTAGCGGAGATACCCCACATCAGTCACTAACCCAATGGTTAATTCCATAAACTTCACATATATTTTTTCTAACTCCACCTAGAGGGTATGTACCGCATGAGTCGCTATCCCCACGGCAATACCATAGGCTTTGTTTTTCCCTCTTTTCAACATATAGCTCATATGGATTGATGGAATGTTTTTTTTCGGGTGCCACACTGTTTCGGATTTGTTTTCACAAAAAGAAACAGGTGTGCCAATTTAATCGGAAAAACTTATAAGTTTTTACTTATGACGTACCTCTTACACTTTCCACAGTTTTAGTTTTGTCATAGCTTCTAAGGCGAGAACCCACAAGACTCCTAATTTAAGGTATATTATATCGATCCTAAGAAATCAAATGCCAACGATCCAAATATACCTATCATTTTCCATTTATTGCAAAATTTTCTCGAAACATTTTCAATTTTTATTTTTTTTCAATTGTTTACGACACGACACTAACACTAATTAAGACACACTAGACGCTAGTCTCTAATCCCCACACTTAATTCCTTCATTGTCCTCAATGGAGCGAAAAACTATTTACGACACAACTAAAAACATAAATAAAGAGACATAGATAATGGAACAGCCTCCCCTGATTTTAAACGGATGAATCATCTGAGCCTTGTTCCCACAGCAACCGTATAGCATTTCATTCACAGCTACTTCAACGTAGGATGCTTGTCTTAACATAATTTGAATCACTTTCGTCCAAATGGAGATTGATTATAGACAAAAGTGATCAAAACCTACAAAATTAACACTCACAAGTTCCCAAACAGGTTAAACAGTTAGTAACAACGAGAAATGAGTGAAAAACAAGATTCAGATGACATCAAACAAGATTGGGCATTAAAAATTGATTTTCTCTCGGCCCGCACCCTGTTGCACATCGTGACATACTTTCCAAATCCTTCAGCGTATCGCGGGTCTGCACTAATTGCCTTTTATTTTGACTCGAGCCCCCGACTATTGACCGACCTACTTTTCGCTCAAACTTACTCGCCTCAATGCTAATCTTCCTACCCGTTCGCACACCGTAGCGACTACTAAACACTCCGAATATGTTGCCAACTTCATCAACCCTTTCTAACCTCATCACACACTTGTGATCCGCAACCTAATTGCTACTTTAAATTTTTCTCATTAAACAATTACACCTTACGCCTATGTCCGACATAATGCAACTAAATGATTATACCACAATAACTACCAACCCAACCCAACTTGACTTAACGGTCTCCCTTCTAAATCCTGATTAACACAGATACCACCCACATCAATCAACCGAAACGAAAGTCATACCACATATTGTTTTTTAATCCCACAAAATTCAGCTACTTCATGAATCGCTTAACCATCTTAACACAGCCCTAACATACACAACTTACCCTCGTTACACACACACAACCCTCAAACTGTTCTTCACTCAACTTACTTGATTTTAAATTCCTGTTTTTGCTACATCTATCAACTCAGAACCAACCTTATACCACAATATTCAATACCCACATGATTCTTCATAATTTCACAAACAAAGCATAATCATCTTCAGTTAACAACTAAAAATACAAGCTTACATACCTGGATTCACGAGTCAACTGAAATTTAAAAGAAACTATGAACTTTGGTGTTAATTGGAGCCTCGCGATGGTCGGCCGGTAGTTAATTTGAAAATATGGTAGTCGTCGGTGGTTAATGGTGTACTTACGGTGAAGAAGGTAGAGTGGTGTATGGTGTTCCGTCAGAGGGGTTGTTGGCATAAGGTGATGATTGGGTGGTCGACGGTGAAGGTCAGGTGGTCTACAATGGGGTAATCGGAGGTGTCAGCGGTAGTGAGGTGAGAAATGGGTGTACCGTGGTGAGTAACGGAAGCTAATGAAATTGATGTGGAAGTGATCGGCCGGAAGTGAGGAAAGGAGAGAAAAGGTGATGGGTTCCGGCTACTTCTTTGCCAGAGAAGAAAGAAAATGTAAAAGAGATGGTTTTTAGGGTATAACTTCTAAACTGGTATCGGGAGGGGGATTTTGTTAATGGGGGTGGGGCCCCGACACGCATAGATGAGAGGGACAACCCCCGTGACCCACCTACGGACACATTTTCCAGCAATTTTGCTTCTTTTAAGAAATTCATGCCTTAGAAAATTTTGATGATTTTTTTATGTTTTCACCTCCCAAGCCTCCCGAATGAATTTTTTTATGATAAGTGTTCAAAAAAAACATACCTGGGACTCTTTTCTCATGAATTTCCTTCTCCGAATCATTACGTTTTCCTGAAACACTTCGAAATTATAACAAAAACAACCCAAAAAATGTCCAAAAACGCTCCAAAAGTCATTTTTCCGGGCCAATTTTTTTATGTAATCCTATAATCACTTCACCCTACTCGCAAACAAGTGTGCGTTGCCCTCAACTACACTACAGATTAACCAAACCTCCCCGGACTTCCCCACGCTTGAACGATTGCAAGGTTTGACATAAAGTTAACTAAACTAATACGAAAAATAAAATAGACGACAAACCTTAGGCTGCCTCCTAAGAGCGCTAAGTTTTAGATCTGCAGCCAGATCATGCCTGCAATCTTCACAGTGGTTCAAAGGCTAGCTTACCTCCAGACTTCTCTAAATCACTTTGCTTCCAATAGTCTGAAAAGTTTGCAACTTCATAACAGTTACGATCGAACTCGGCCTCATCGCCCCGAGCATTTCCACCATCAGGCGGTTTACCTGCTTTTCCTCTATTCTTCTCTTCACCTTCACCTTGTTCATTGATTCTTCTTTTATCTCTTGTTTCGACCTATCGCACTTAAAACCAATCTCATCAGTAGCAACTGCTTCATATGAATTAATAATTTTGTAAGTAATAGATTTTAAATAAACATTAAAAAATTAACTTACTATTTTCAGAACTCATAGTAATCAATCCCTCTCTACATTTGATTTGAGCATTGGCAGTGTTCAAGAAAGGACATCCCAAAATTACCTTTTTGTTGCTCGTTCGTCCTTATTGATGCGTAGTCCAACACTAAATAGTCTACCGAATAGTAAAATTCACCTAACTGAATCTTCACATCTTTAACAACCCCTCGTGGTTGTTGCCAAGTATCATTCGCCAAGATCACCTTTCGGTCAAAATCATGTAATGGTTCGAACTCGTACTGATCAAATAAACTGTCTGGCAGAATATTCATGCTCGCACCGTAACCCAACAAAGCCTTGTGGATTTTCAGCTTTCCCACTTTAATAGGCACGAGCGGTGCTCCTAGCTCACTTTCCTTACCTCTATCACTAATACTTGCAACTACTTGGGAAGAAGAAATAAAACTTGTATTAACAGTTTCAGAAACGGGAATGGTACTTACCAAATTAACCCTCACATGATCTTAACGGTTCTTTGTAGTGTCACTTGGTAATTTCCCTCGATCTCTTCTTACCTCCTTTACATCAACCGCCAACTGAGCAACTTGTTTTTCTAATGCTTGATATGCCTTTGATTGCAACTCCATATCCTTCTTCATTTGTTTCAGCATTTCTAACACCTCATTATTTGAACCTTCATTCTGCCTACTTGATCCTCCTTGATTCGGATTCTGCTGATAACTCCTTTGATTGTAACCTTGGTTATTGTAACCCGACTGTCTATTTTGGTATTGCTGACCTCCCTGACTTGGTACCTGAAAAGTAGGAGTCAATTGATTAGTAGTATTAGTGTACTTAAAATTAGGGT
Source organism: Helianthus tuberosus (assembly GCA_030545235.1). Classification (NCBI taxonomy): domain Eukaryota; kingdom Viridiplantae; phylum Streptophyta; class Magnoliopsida; order Asterales; family Asteraceae; genus Helianthus; species Helianthus tuberosus. Next base: position 15,113 of record JARYGA010019334.1, read on the forward strand.
GATTACGCAAACCTGGGTGACATGTGTTGGAATTCATATCATATCTCTGTTGATCACCCCCGTAGACTTGTTTAACTTCCTCGTGAGCTGTACCAAACTGCACTAGGCAATCCTCCCAAACGTGGCCTATGTCACCACATGAATCACAAACCGGATATGTATTAGTAACATTAAGCACATCTCTTCCTTCAATACCCTTAAAATTCGCTAGTTGGCGCTCCAACGCCTCTTTCTCTCTTTCCAACTGAGCAACCCTAGCGGTAGAAGTTCCCGTACTAGCTGATGTAGAAACCTGATACTTCTTTCCTCTATCAGACTGGGCTTGCCTTTTCGAATCAGCTGCTACGATGTCCAAATAGTCCCAATCCACATCAACATGGTTTCTCAGAAAAGTACCACCCATTGTGGCCTATATATCTTTCCGATCTTCCTTCGACAACCCGTCATGGAAAGCGGTGATTAACTCCCATCGTGGAATACCATGATGAGGGCAATTACGGATCAACTGATTGAACCGCTTCCACGACTCATACAACAACTCACCCGGAAGTTGTTGAAATTCCCTAAGCGCAGCTCTTCCCATTTTAGTTCGTTGTGGAGTGTAATATTCTTCTAAGAACTATTGTTGCATCTCTTGTCACATGTGAGTGCTTGCATAAGGCAAATAGATAAACCATTTACGTGCTGAATCCTTTAGAGAGAACTGAAATAAAACCAGCTTGACTTGATCAGGAGAGAAACCGTGTCCTCCAATCATGCTACAAACCGCTTTAAATTCCATAATGTGAGCATAGGGTTCTTCAATACCCTTCCCGTGAAAGGTAAGTAGCATGTTCAGAATATGAGGTTTTGCCTCAAATGACCTATATGCATTGCCCTGTGCAACTGGCATGACAATTGGCGAGGAGTGTTCCACAATTTATGGACGGAAGTGACTCTCTACCCCTCTGATGTTAGCATCCGGAAATCGAAGATCCCTTTGTCGATGACGTAGAGCAGCCGGTGCCCGATAACTCTGTGGTGGAGTTTGATACTCGTCTCCAACTTGTGTTTGTCTCTGTTGAAACACTGGCTGAGTCCTGTTCATTGTCGGATTTTGCAAACCACCTTGATATCCCATATATCCATCGTTTATCCTCCACTCTTCATCTCCAAACCCGTCATCCCATGTATCAGCTTGAACCCTGTTTTCCACTTGATCAGACATGACACCCGACCAGTTCGGGTGTTACACTTAATTTAATTGTTTCACAACACGCGACGGATTGGGCTCTGATGGTAATCGGCTTTCTATCGAGTAAAGTGGTCCACCGATAACATGAAATTCTCCAGTTGGAGCAGGAATCGATTGAGTAGTTATGTTTGATTGCGATACGATTGGTGTAGTTTGTTGGGTTTGGGTTTGGGATGCAGTGGTGAACGGGGGTGGCGGCATTGGTGGCATCTCGGTGATTGGGGCTTGTTGTGGTGTTTGTTGCTTTGGGGTCGATTGGGTGTCTGATGGATTCATTGTGGAAATCGCTTTTCCTTTCAATGCTGAATGAAGAAGTAGATTTTGGCGTGCGGTCTTTTCAATTTTAGGATCGAACAAGAGCGGTGAAGATCTTCCTGAAAACCTGGTATACATGCAATAAGAAATCACCTGCACACAAGCAAACAAGAAAACAGAGCGTAATACTAAACGAAACACAAATAAACAAAAAGTAATATTTTTGGGTTTTTATAATTTTTTCAAAAGCAATAAAACAATTAATACTAAGTGTTTTGGTCAAAAATTACCTAAGCAATTAAGTGATCAAATTAGTTAAGTGAGGTAGTGTGCTAAAATTTGTATGTGAAAAATGTGTTAACCAAATTAGTTGTGAAAACAGTTTCAGGATACGGCTCAGGATATAGAGCTGTATCTACAATCAAACAATGAGCAAAAATGTAAAGGTTGACACGTGATATACGAGGAAAGCCCTTGATCAATCTAGAACGACGGCATAAAACCTCGGGAGCAGACAATCGCAGCTGCCTTGTTCTTCTATTGCTTCAAATATCAGGATACAGTGCAGGATGTGGTGCGGATCGACTATGTGTTACAATGTGATTCGAATACAAGTGTTGTGTGTAGTGTTTGCGATGAGCTAGAGAGAAAGTGTTTTAAAATGTGTAAGTTGAGTGCCTTAATCTGATCCGCCCCCATCTATTTATAGTAAAACAAATGTAACTAACTATCCTACATAACCGGGATCCAACGAATATTCCTTAGTTGAACGTTGTAGACCTGGTCTTTCGGGCTCAACGTCTCTCCTTTAACAAATACGCCCGAGTCTTGAGGAGATAGAGTCCACTTGACCGTTGGCAAGTCCTAGTCTTTAACCTGCACGTGATTAATTCGATACACCTCAGGATATCGCCCAGGATGTTAGCAATATCCTCGTCCAGTATCCTGATCACAGATAAACAATTAAAAGCAGGATATTAGTCAGCATGCATACTCAGAAAATGGCCCATAACAATTATCCCCAAATATATCGGTTGGTATACCAATCCAACGGATATATTTTAAAAACTTTATCTCGTCGACCGAGGCAATTAAAATGAAACGATGGTTGAAGTGACATTGTGCCATTTTCAATGCAATATTTACTCTTTACCCCCTATATTCAGCCTATAATTAGCCAAATCATTTCTGCTTATTATCACCATTCTTCAAGCGGTTTTCAGGTAATCACTTTTCTCTTCATCCTCTATCCTTCTTTCTTGAGTTTCTTTTAGTTTGCCCAACACCCTTCATGGCATCACGAACAAGATCTCGATCGGACGGACCGGCCTCAACCCTCGTAAGCCAAAACCTCATCCGTGATCCAGCAAAGGAAATATGCTGCTTCAACAACGCCGACATCGCTGCTTTTAAAAATTCCGGCGCCTTCCCCACCGGAACAATCTTCGCCCTTTTGATCGGGAAGCCCGATCAGATGCGTCATCTGACGAGTGGGTTTGTTTCTTCGCCTACCCTTTTTCTCTTGGACTCCGGTATCCATTTCCACCCTTTATCTCTCGCTTTTTTGACCTCACCGGCCTTAGCTATGCCCAGACTATGCCAATGGTCTGGCGAGTTTTGATAGTGCTGGATCAAATCAAGTCTCGTCATTTTCCTGACCTATGTATTGAAGACCTCCCTATAGCATACCGGTTGAGATCCCATGGCGATCACCGTTTTCTTCTGTTTTCTACCTCCAAGAACCCTTTGGTTCTTAAGGCCACCAAGAACGAGGATCGATGGCGACGAAAATTCTTTTTCGTAAAAAGAGACTCTATTGATAAGGGTTTCGATCTGCCGGTTAAATGGTTAACCAAGGGTAGGATTTAGGGTTTTAGGAATATCCCCAATTATATCTTCAAACTATATCCCAGACTTATATCCTGATGTTTTTATGCAGCGAACTTCAGAGATTTAGTGCCTCCCAGTGCAGAATCCGAATCCAAGATCAAGGAAATCTACCGACTTCCTGCCAGTGAAAGAACTTTCTCCCTGTCTCTCACAGATTCAAGCCAGAAATCAAGCTCAGAGATGTCTGGTAAGCACATTCTCAGCAATTATACATATATTTTAAATCAATTATTTTTCAAAAGTATGATGAGTTTAAGAATATCTCCCCTTGTGCAGTACCAGTTGTCAACCTTGAAGGTTTCCAACTTGACGAGTTGGATTGCTACTCCAGCCTTGTACCCATCAAACAAGAATCCAAGCCAAAGTCGTCTGCTACACCAAAGCCTCCCTCTTCAAGGACTGTTTCTGCTTCCAAAGCCCCTCCGGCATCCAGGACCCGGGCATCTAGCTCTCGGAAGAGAAAGGAGACGGACTCTCCAGCTGTTTCTGAGACATTCTCTCTCGAGAATCATGGGTTTAACGAAGCCACCTTATTCCTCAAACAGGTAAAATTTTCCTTTCGATATCCTGCACAAGTATGTTAGTCCTTATCCTGCTTATTTTTACATTGATACCTGTGTCCTTATCGATAGGGCTTGGAACGTCTTATGCACTTGTATGAAGACGCCTGCGGGCTTAACAAGATGTTGGAGACCAAGCTGGAGAAAGCTGAAGCCACCATAGCTGATCAAGGAACCATTGCGGCTGCCAAATCCCAGCATTACGAAGACAAATACAAGGCAATGATCCAGGAACACCAAGCTACCCTCCATAAAGCCAACGAGGATGCCCAAGCCAAACTAGATGCCGCCCTTCTCCAATACCAGCAGAATATGAGTTCGTATCGGGATAGCCTCAAAGCATCCGTGGTCGTCTCTCTTCTCTAAGCCGGGATAAGGATGGCTTATGAGGCCAGGGATTTGGGTTTCGAATGCCCCTCCTGGAACATAAAGACTTGGGAAGCGAAACTAAAGGATCTCGGAGGTCATCCCGTTGCTCATCCTGCAAAGCATGCTGGTGAAGAGCCTTCTAAGACGGCAGAGGAAGTGGCCAACGCTGATGATGGTGATGCTGAGAAGAATCCTGAGGCCGATGCTGGTGCAGATGCTGGGAAGGAGGCTGTTGATCAAGAAGGTGCCGCTTCTTAAGCGGCGAAGTGGGCAATAATGGATATACGTGCCAAGGCCGGAGCCCACTTTTAAATTTCGTGGTTGTGGTTGTGTAAACAATTTACTTTTCCTGTCTTCGAACAATTTATATTTCCTGCATTAGAACAATATGATGACCAAAGGTGGATGGGTCCTAGGTTTTAGGATGAAGCCCTTGGTCATCGATTAGTATAACCTGTTTTGAATGTGGTAACGGTTGTAGGTGGACAGGTCCTGTTTTGAGATAGATCCTCCAACCGTTACACAAGTATGGTAGAAACTAATTGTGCTTTTGGTGGATGGGCCTCGGTTTGAGGTGAATCCAAAAGCATAACTTTTGACATGTTAATAATATAACTATCTCTTAACTTATTTGTTATTGCCTTGCATTACTTAATGTACCTTTTAACTTTGCAAAAATTTTGTATTGTTATCTTATGAAAATATCCTGATCAATATGCTCAGCGATATATTATAAAAACTTTTTATTGGAGAGGACTTCCAAACATTCGTTCAACTTTGTAGAAAGCTCTTTAAAGAGTGAAAAACAATCCATCTTTCCAAAACCTGTTTTGATAATACTTAAATGATCAAAGTTTCAAACTAGTATTAGTTTCAAATATCTTAATCAAATATCCTGAAAAGTATTTAAAAACATATTTTGAGAATATATCAGGATATTTAACCTTTTACCAAACATAGTATTATCAAAAATTTAAACGTTGTTTATAAAGGAAAGATCATACCAGGAATAGGGTATTACCCTATCATCAAACCTCAATCCCTTTGCAACTTTTCCAATGAAGATGTCCCCTGTCTGAGACACTTTGTGGATTAGTTCCGAGCCTTATCCTTTGAGCTTTACATTGTTGCTTTAGTGGGAATGTCCCCTGTGTACAATGTCTTCAAATACTTAGAAATCTTCTGGATATCAGTTTCCATTGTATAGGCAATTTTTCATGTCACAGGGGTAAAACCCAAAAATGTTTTGGAAATAAATTCCTCGTATCCTGGGGAAAATCCCAAATTTTCGTGCGCTACAGGCGAGAGTGTATAAACTCCAAGACTTAGAAAGGTGAAAACCTTTAAACCTTAGAGAGTATGAAAATACCCTTTCGTGAGAGAGGGTGATCAATCCTCATATACCTTTAGGATTCAGGATATAGCCAACAGTAACGAAATTGTCAGCCACTTTTACATGGACTGGTCCCGCCACCTTGAACTATCCCTGAATAACTTGCGCTCCAGGCGGAGTGTTTAAACCCAATTCGGAAGAAAGGTGAATACCTTTAAACCTGTGAAGGGATCAGTATCCCTTGTACGTGAGAGAGGGGGCCAATCCTCTAATC
>JARYGA010019335.1:0-37175 GCA_030545235.1 Helianthus tuberosus
AGAACCGGACGAATCAGCCGCCCAAACCAATATGTCTGACCCAGAAATATATGGAAACTTTTCTAGCATAACAGACAGATCAGAAACATCCGTCTGCTCGTCTAAGTCGAGCCTCTTCCTCCAATTCCACAAAAAACCAGAGACATTCCCTTCCTCGATCTTAACCCGTTGTGCAACCGAGCAAAGTTTATGCTTATCAAGAGCATACAGGCTCGGGAAAAGAGACTGCAGAGTCCTCCTCCCAAACCACTCATCTTTCCAGAACCGAGTATGGTGACCTGCTCCCACTTTTCTAGAGAATTGGGCTCCCAAGTCTATACCGAAACTGGTAAAATTTGCTCCAATTTTTACGATGCCGGACCAAACTCCAGTACACGTGCCGGAAGACAACCTTTTGGGAACTGGAAGAGAAATATTATGGATGGCCAAGATCCCATTCCTCCAAAGGGCATTATTGTCAGTAAGCGCTCTCCACCACCATTTAGCCAAGAGAGAAAGATTGTGAAACTTTAAGTTACACACCCCAAGCCCTCCAATCGCTTTTGGTTTAGTCACCACATCCCATCTCTTTGGTTTGGAATTTCTTCCTTTTAATAAAATTGAGTTAAGACTCGTTTCAAATGAGTATCATTTAAAAAAAACACCAGATTTGATTATTTTTTACCATGTCTCCTCTCAACGTCCATTAATGAAGTCAATGGAGCTCCGCCAACTGTCCATTCTGCAACTGGTGCAGCTAAATTCCCGACCTTCATGTATCATAACAATAAAGTTAGTCTTATTACATTTAATTGATAAAAAATATTATCAAAATAATATATAATTAAAAACATACAAAATACCTGTCGGCTTTCATGATTCCCTCTTAAAATAGTAATTCGTCGAGGATATCGTACTTTCAGAGCCATCAATAGCTGTAATAAAAAAAAACATTGGTTATATATCAAATACTTGTATAACATGCGACCAAGCGGGTCAGTAAAACAAATATAAATATGTCAGAAAGACATGATTTAGAGACTTTTACTTACTGTAACAGTTTCAACAGAATAATACCCTCGATCCACGAATCCCCCATAAACAAGTAGTTTGTATCCGGGCCCTGATACGACGGTAGAGATGATGTTAATGTGATTATATCATGTAAGTTAAGATCAAATTGACTGCGTATAAAGTATATGTATTCTTTCAATCATATTGACTGTGTTTCCTTCAAAAGAGTTAATGCAAATACCTTTCCTCCAATACGAAAAAGTTCAGCAAGATCATGGAATTGCCCATGAATGTCAACACAAATAGTCATTGGGCTTTTTACTGGCTGCAAATGTACATCAGTCCATACAGTATATAACGACAACAGTTACTAAAATCGCAATAGGAAAAAAGTCATACCTGAACATTGCTTTCATCTATTAATATCTCCTTTGCCTTGTCACATAATGTCCTAACTTACATCCACAAACACACAGTATCTAAATATTGTGCTTAACTTCCAAAATTTACAGTTACTCAAGAAGTTGAATATATGATATTACTCAAAATCAACTTTTTGTCATTTTTCATCCAAATATCAAACACATACAAAATTCAAAACAGCAACATAAGTTCTCATTCACATAACCCAAAACCACAAATATCCAACCAAAACAGCCAAAAACAATAACTAAAACCCTAACATAAATAAAAACTTTGACTACCTTGAGGAACATAATCCGTGTGGTACAGAGACTTGTGAATATCCATAGCGTAATCAACCATATTAGTGTTGTTCAAAAGCTCGATCTTCGCTTTGAGAATCTGATCGTTCGGGTACAGTTCACGCTCCTGAGTGATTTCGAGCAGCGGAAACACGAGATGCCGGTCCAGATTGGGAGCAATTCGAGGTGTCAGATCGTATTTCGCATTCGCCTTGAATGAATTTCAAGCTTTTTTTCTCAGATTGAAGATTTATGGACAGAATGTAGCTTCGGTTATGTTGTAGCGATTGCAGGTTTTGGGATGGGGGATCTGGTTGCTACGGTTTTGTGGAACCTAGGTTGCCGCCAAAAGCCTACCATAAATCACCAGCCGATCCCTATATCTCTCACTCCCGTTTACCTCTCTTTAATGGGAAGGTGGGAAGGGCAAACGGGAACGTTTGTGATTCGTCGGTTGGGGGATTGGGAACGTCGAATTCTGTATTCAAATGGCTAATTCATGAACAGAGGGGTTGTGTAATCGCAGGGTTGTGTAATGAACTGCGATGCTGAAGGGAGAAGAGGGTAGAAAGGGAAAAGAATTGTCAAAAACTATGCTTTTTAACTGGCTTTTGATATCCCATCTTAAAATTTTATAGAAAATTACAATTTTGTACATGGGAGATCTATTATATAGTATTATATATATATATATATATCAGGATCTAGAGAAAACGGGTAAAAGTGTGAGAACAGTTAGAACGATTATGGATCGTCGGATCAAAAGAATCTATGGACCAGACTGGCGCGGTGGCGTTATCGTAAATAACACCAATTCTATTAAGTGGATGCGCTTCATTAAGGGTAAAAGGGTCTTTTACCGCACAAATTTAAAACGCCAACAAAAATGATAACACGCCATTCAAAACAAATAAAACACCATTAAAAACAAAACGCTAAAAATTAATGATAAAACACGTTGGAGATTACAGGAAGAGGAAACAACACAGTAACTGAAATTCAATTATTAACATTTATTAGAAGAAATCCCCTCTTAAATTACGCGGCAAAAACATCATTATATAAACGATGTTAAACATCGCTTCCATAATAACTTCAATATATCATTCTACAAAAACATCTTTTACCAAAAACGAAGTTTAACCAAAACACCAAAAATGGCAACCATCGTTTGGTGGAGCTACACTCTGGCAATCAGACGATTCGTCCTACGTTTTGACAACAGAAGGAGGGTGTATGTTAGGTCAATCAAAGCAATTTTGAAGTTGTAAGAAGTGGTACAGATGGGTATCTTATCGCTTCGCATCGCTCTGGATAACGAATGTCATGAAACACATAAGCTTATGAAAACATTAAGAAGGAAATTTGGACCAATCAAAGCAGATGGAAAATCGGACCCAGTCATGACATCATGGCGTTTTGACTTCTCGGATAAAGTACCTTCTGACGAGGAGTTTTTTTTTGTTGGTTTTCTTCTGTGTAATCTTTTCTTTTTTTCTTAAGATAATTAAATGTTATATTTCTCCATTTAGTTTCAAATGCCAAAAAAAAAATACTACAAAAAGTTATTGCTTACAAAACACCAAAAATAATAAAAAATATTTTTCTTGTTTAATAATTTCTCTGTTATTGTATTTTGTCATCTTGGTCTACATAACGCTATTAAAAACGCCAAACTTGGAAGACGGGGCGTCTATCACCCTAAAACTGATAAAAGCTGAACAAAACAGTAAATACACACAGTAACTGAAAAGACGGTTACTTTATTATTATCATTTATTACAATAAAAATCCCGCATAAACTACGCACCAAAAAAACTACTATAAGAGACAGGTCTCTACACAATGAATTGATCACACCCAGAAAACAAATACTATGTTTCCTAGAAACCACTCACTTTAAACGCCAAAAAAAATAGTTAAAAAACCATAGATGGGAAAGCTTTCACTGAATGGATTCCTCTTTGAGGTGTGTATCTTTATAAGTTTTTCCTAAATGAGATGGACAAATATTCAAGAAAAACAGATTGATGACAGTGATATGTCATCATGTGAATTTTGTTCTTGATGACTATATGCATGGCATGAAGGGATCAATACCAGTGTAAAATGCTATTTTGGACTCCCTTATTATAAGTAGCATTCAAGCAGGAGTTGATCTTCAATGACATGTCACCAAACAAGAATATCACACCAAAAAACAGGATGCCACTAACAAAGCTTCGTTTAAAAAGATGGGCCTTATGTAGGAAAGTTGGCATCTAGCTATGGTATTCAAAGGTTCAAAACGCCAAAACAAAAATTCAAGGAGAAGAGGCTGATGACAGTGAAGATTTGGCTGAGAAATTAGATTACCATTTTTAATTGTTTTTCATTTTCTATTGTTTTGTTATCTAATTATCTTTTGTTTGTTATCTAAATCTCTACTAATAAAATACATTATTATATAAAACGTCAAAAACTACAAACACCAAAACACTAATAGTATGAAAACTGTGAGAACGGATGCTGGCAAGGCACCTTGTTAATGTATTAAACGCCAAAAAAAATGACTAAAAGCCTCAAAAAACATTTGGTCTTATTGTAATCTTATGAAAATATTAATGAATCATAATGAATTATTAACAACGACACGGACGCCAAAAAAATTGACCAGGGAAATGCTATAACGCCAAAAAATTTATCTATGTGGCACAAAAATAATTAATTCAACGTGACAGATCTAAGAAACAATAAAACGCCAAGTAGTTAATGAATACAATTAATGTGACATATGTGCCTCTACGACCAACATACGAATACAAAACCAATGAAATCTTGTGTTTCATACTTAGGATTTGTGTAAATATGTGTATCGTTTGCACATATCAATTCTTGTCCAATTTCGGGCTTTAAATCACTTTCTGGAAAGTTCTACGCGAACTGATGCGTAAACGTAATCAGTTTAACGCAACAAACACTCCAGAATAGTGACATAGGCTAAACATATCTTAAATAACCCTCACATAACTTATAAGTATGTTTTGGATGGTTTGGTGTGTCGAAAACAAGTTTATTCGATCGCATGGACTAATTGTGTCAAATTGCGAAACTATACCGATTTATATAGAAACGAACATTCCGGAACTTGATCATAAATTAAACATACCTTAAATATCCTTTACAAAGCTTAGAAATAGTCTTTGTGGGGTTCGGTATGCAAAAATAAACTTTTTGATCAAACAGGGACTAAAAGCGTCAAAAAGTGCATAAGTTTGCATTTTCGCGCATATCTTACGTTCTAAACATATCCGGACATCCAAAAAATTTTGTAATCATTAAAATATTTTATTTTAGTGATTTGAATGCTAAAACTTCATTCGTTTCACAATTTGGATCGTTTTCGCGTCCATTACGATTTCCGTCGTAATTAACCGAACAACGCAACCGTGCAGCCAAACGAACCAACATCTGTGACGTTTCTGAGCATATTTCAAGTTCCCTATGTTTTAACATCCTTATGGAGCTTAAAATGGGCTTGACGGGTGATAGAAGTGCCAAAACGCATCGAAAATCAAGTTTGGAGTCACAGGGGCCTGTTCTGCCAATTAGTGAAAGTTTCTGCCAGCAAGCCAGGTCCTTACGGACCGTATGGACATGCTTACGGTCCTTAAGCCATGCCCAGATCAGCAGAAGCCATTTTTCTCAAACCCAGCTGCTTGTACCTTGTCTCTTTTGTTTGTTTTCAATCTTGTGGGCAAGTTTGATGGTTTATCAAGCTCCCAAATCAGGTTCCAACAAATGTATGGCCATGATCAAGCTTAGAAACAAGTGGAATGATCCTATTGATCAATGATTCCTATAAATAGCAAGGCCCTTTCTCCATTTTCGTCACACATTTGATTCAAACCTGCTTTAAGTTGGGGTTCTATACTTCATACCTGAGCAATTTGAATCAAATCTTCATTTGCTTGGACCCTTTGTAAGTTTCTTTCATGCTTTTATTGCTTTTCAAGCGTGAAAGTCAAACTGTGTTTGACTTTATGCTTTGACCACGAGTTGGTCAACACAAATTTCGTTTGAACGTTGCAACGTGAGCGTATTCACGATGGTTATAGTTCCTTGTGACTATACCTACAGATTACCACGTTCATTAGTCGAAGTGACGAGTCAAATTTTCAGTCAAAATACGTGTTTATCCGTATTTTGCGTCAGAACTATTTTTGGGTATCAAAACACTTTGTTTTGATATCAAACCTATTTTCTAACTTAGTTAAACATTAACTCGTCACTTTTAGTCTAGTGCTTATATAGGGTCGTAAGTCAAGCAGTCTAAACCACCGCCTAGACTTTCAAACTCGACCCGTTTGGTCGATCGTTAGGATCGGACCAAGCATGTTTAGTGACCATAGTTGTATAGGGAATAACCTTTTGAGGTTATACCTTATGGTCACTTAGTTTGATTAGTTATATGATAGGCAGTTATATGTCTTAGGTAAATGACCAAAATGCTCTTTTCATGCATAATTGGTATTTAAGCATATGTAACTTAACTTTTGCCACTCAAACTGATTATGAAACATATTTAAACATGTTTAGGCATATAATACTTGTCATAGGACTAGTTAGGCGTCTCGAACGCGCTTTTGCGCGAACGACGGTTAAAGTAGCGTAAGCTACTTAATGGGTCGTAACGGGTCGAAAGCACTTAGGATAGGTTCTGATTTAGAATGTAGGATTTATTAAACCATATCACATGAGTTCCAAACTCATTTGGTTTACGAGACCTCATTTTACCCGGTCTTCCGATTTAGGTGTTTATTCTCTAACTTAGCAATCCGATTACTAGGTGCTACTTGAATTACTTGGTTTACTCGAGCTTTGCTAGTTTATCTAATCAAGGATACTTGCACTTCGATGTGAGTACATATTTCCCTCTTTTACCATTTTCGAATGTTTTGGGGTGATTCAAATGTGCTAAACAATTTTCCGAGTTTTCAAAATGAATGTTAGGGTTTATATTAAACTATGTGAACTATTTGAACTACTTGAACCACTGGAACTATCGGAACTGTTTGAACCACTGGAACTATTTGAACTATTCGAACCACTGGAACTATTTGAACTATTTGAACCACTGGAACTATCTGAACTATGTGAACTATTTTGAACTATTGGATCATTAGAACTATTTGATCTGTGTGAACTAATTAAACTATTTAACTATTGAACGATGGGGTTATGGTAAGTGATTAGGTAACGGGACATGTGTAATGTGGTAAAAGCATGGTGGATACGCTGCTGGTACTTCCTATATATAAGTGCTTTTAACACATTACTTGTCATTGCGTTATCTAGATCACTTGGGCAAATGTTTTCAAAACTAAGTTACACTACAAGGATTACTTAAAGATATAAACCATACAATGATTACTTTCAAACGACGATTTACTACTTGGTTTACTAAAACAAATGTTTTTAGTTAAGATTCATGGCTACAGAGTTTTGGTTTACTCATATATCAACTTGTAAAAGTTAATAGAAACATATTGCAATATCAAACTCTTTTGTTTTTTTAGATACTCACTCGACAGCTCTCGTAGTTGGACGAGGTATTGCAGTATGAAATCGAGTCATGAATCTGACACACTCACAAAACCTATGTACTCGCCAGCATTTTTATGCTGACGTATTTTCACATATGTTTCAGGTATCATAATTTGATGATGTTTGACGATGATTATGATGCTTACTCACATAGGAATGGACGAGGCCTTAGTGACTCAATAACAATGAAAGTCAATTTGTTCATATTTTGCTTTTGATTTCAATACCATGTAATAAACTTAATTCAATAAAACGAAACTTCAATCCATGTGTTGTGAAACAATGATTCTGTTACGACATTCCCCGACGTTTCCGCCGCGGTTTGTTGTTTTAACGCGGTCGGGGTGTGACAGAAAAGTGGGTATCAGAGCTCATGGTTATAGGGAATTAGGTTATTTGTAATGCTTTGACCTAGACTATAACCTTCCTAGGACCCTAACGCGAGTTTACTTGCGTTTAGTCTTAAAACAATACCGTTGCCTACCTTTAGGTGACAACCACAACAAGAACACAAATTACGAATCCGACTTGAAAACTAATCATATCTTCTTAGATGATTTATTATAAGGTTTTGAACCTTCAAAGTTTTTGCACGATCGTTTTACCGGCCAAACGAGTCGTTCAGAAGAGTTTTTCCTCAATACGAGAGGCGGAAACAAACATATTGAGTTAATTCAGCTTGCAATACACTTAAAACTGTCTTTAGATTGTTTTGACAAAGTTTTACATCGAGTAGACACTTCAGCAGCTATATATAGGCAAGATAATTTCGCATGAACAGGTTCACACGAAATCACTTTCACACGAAATAGTGATTTCGTGCGAAATAGCAATTTGATTTCGTGCGAAATAGCTGTTGCCTATTTGGTGCGGAATTACCCTTTTAACATGTTTTCTCGTTTTAAGTGCGCTGATCTATCTATACTCAAACAAGACTCGATACAAGACAAAGTCGACAGACGTATGCACCAACAGACTCCCCCTCGGATGTTGACGAGTCTTCAGTGTCGAGTCTTCAATGTCTTCAGTCTTTATCAGTCTTTTACTCTTCCTGAAGTATCTGACAGTGTAAAATATCCTCAATCTTTGTCTTCTCTTCATCTCCAGAATCTCCATCTAGCTTTTATCTCACTTTAATTCTCTTGATCAGATCTCTTGATTCTTTAAGTTCATCAGCATCATCATCTCTACTCCCCCTCAGATGTTAATCTACTAGCAGACTCCCCATTAAATTGTGCTTCGGATTGCAGTCTGGTTTCCACAGGTTCCAAATCGAGACCTGGCTCACATCCTGCTTAGAATCAAAACCTGGCTAACCTGCACATTCTTAACCCAGAAATAAATTTCACAAATTTAAAATTTTACAAATTTATTTTCTGCTTACCACATTTAGACACAAATACAACATCATTTGCAAGTATCATTCAAAATGATTTAACATTTAAAAGTTTCTAATGATCACTTGAAAAAATACCATTTTTCTTTTTCAAACAATTTTTATCACAAACAAAATCTCCCAAACCTTTTGTCGTCATGTTTAGCACTCGGAATTTTGAAAATCAGCTCTCCAACAACAGTTGTCGAAAATCTTTTTGTAATTTCAAAAATTTATGCTAAAACACTCCGAAAATCTTTTTGGATTTTTTAATTAAAGAAATGCAGAAAAGAAATATTTACAGACAATATTTTTGAGAGTTTGTGTAAGAGGATCATATCAGTTTTTGAGACACATCACCAACACCGTTAAGCTTTAAATATTTTAAGTTCTAAACTATTCACTTAGATTGTCAGTATACTGATCCACTTAAATTCTCACACAAAGTTCAAATGTTTCGAGATACGAGATTAATGTTTTAGAGACTTAAACTTATACGTGTGTCCCACCTCAGAATATACTCCCGTATCCAGATCCCAATATTCAGTCTTCCAGGTGAGTATACCTAGATGATATCTGTAAAGGGTTAAAATGCGAGGGCCATGAGAGCTCAGTCTATTGCTTCCGCAAAATCAGAGAGATGATGGCTTCGACTTTAGGTGTGTTCCCTTTAGAGAATCTTTTCTTCAACAGCACATGATTAACATTTTTCAATGTTTCATCATTTTTTATGCTGAGGGGGGTGCTATATTTAAAGCAAGCAGAAAGTATTATACGGGGACTAGGCCATTGCTTCCGCAAAATCAGAAGTCCCGGGATAATACCCCAGATATCACTGTGTATAAAGACCTAGTATCTCAGAAAGAGTGACCTTTCAAACAAGATTTCGGGGATTGCCCATATATCCGAGAGATGTTCCCCACGATATAAGTAAGTTTGAAATTGAAGTTTATATCTCGACACAATCTACAAAATGTGCAAAAACCTACTAGCACATCATCAGTGAGACCGTTTAACACATTTTAACTTTCCAATTCTTTAGCATGTTGTGATCGTCCGCTGATGTACTATCATTTCCTTTTTTTACAAAAAAACTCATTTTGTATTTTATCATGTTTTTGCCTTTTTCAAATTTTCTAATGTTTTTGGATTTTCTGAAATTTCTTACACCCCCTAAAATTCAAAATCATTTTAAAGAAATTTGAAAACAAACTATACAAATAAAGTGACAACTGATATCAAATCACTTCAATTCGCCATCCACTTGGCATAAACAATCAGAACTCCCCCTTACAACAAACTATTTTCCCATTAAGATTTCAAAACACTTAAGTTTATTTTAATCAAAATGGTTTTTCTGGAAAATAAGTTTTGCTGATTTCATAAAACCAATTGTAGGTTAGGGGATCAACTCATCACTTTGGTTATTTTTAACCACTTTAAAAAAATATAACAATTTCAAGATCAATCCACAAATACCACTTGTAGGTCGAAATATCACCAAAGTGATTTTCTTACCACTTATAGGAAATCAAGTACAACTTAATGTCCCTAATTTACCACTTGTAGAATTTCTCAAACATACAAAATTCAATAAAGATGTCGATACCTGCTCCACACTTTCCAACCTGGAAGCTCCAGCAAGTCATACTTTTTCAGTTATGAAATACAGACATCCAAGCATGACCAAACTTGGATGTTACTTCCTCATCTTCACTCGGGGTGTAAGTTGCTTTCTTTGATTCATAAAAATATTTAACCCCTTTTACCTTCCCATCGACCATCTTCCCAAAAATCTTGTTCACATTTCCATTAAAAACTTTTTCAACATCAAATTCTTTCTTTTCAGAATAGAATTGATTCGAGATCTCAATCTTTCCAACTTTTTGTTTAAAATTTTCAGCCCGCAATGGTGGAAAATTGACATCATCCATTGGCGGTACTGATGTTTCAATTTTTAGCTCAACTTATGGCTCCTCTGATTTTAACGAATCAGATTCATCGCCAGATTTCACATCAGATTTCTTAACAACCCACTTCTGGTTGACAAGATTCACTCTTCTCTTGTAAAATCTTTTTGAACATTCACCAACCTCATATGTAAAATTTTAAAACACTTTGAACTTTTCAGTTGGTGGTTCAGTTTTATCAACAACCTTTTCTTTTAGTTTAGAAACAACTTCCTGTTTTGTTTTGGTTGCCAATGGACAGTTCCAGTCAATGTGACCAACTTCTTGACATCGATAACATGTTCTTGTTTCCTTTCTCTGGTAAGCTCCATTCTTTTCAATCTTTTGTTTTTCTGCAAAGAATTCTTTGTTTGTTTGCTTCCAGAATGAGCTCTTTTCTTCTTCCACAGAACTAGCTCCTGAAACAAATACAGTTTTTGGTTTATATGTTTTCTCATTTTTATGATTTTTAGGTGGAATAAAACCTAGACCTTTCTTTTTGTAATTACCGTTATGGTTTCGTTTCTTTTGAAAACCAGAACCAGAACTGTAACCCTTTTTTCTTGTTTAAACGTAGTTGAACTCTTGAGGTGTAAGTTTTAGATTTTCCAGTAAGATTTACATCTTTTATTTCAGAAATATTGATTTCTGTGAGTTTGAAAATCTTTTTAATCATTTCAATTTTAACACCTCTTATTGGAAATTCCTCATCAGAATATAATTTGTCTGAATCAATCAAAGTATATGCCATTTTGATTGGTTCGTCATTCAAATTAGATTTTGATGACATGAATTCTTCATTGTAAACCCTTTTAACCGATGGTTTTGAACTCTTGACCAACGAACTCGAACTTTCTGACTCAGACTTTGACTTTGACTCTTCATCCTTATCCAACACCTGATCGACCACTTTCTTTATTAAATCAGACTCATGATCAGTTTCAGACGATGTAAATGTGACATCAATGTTTTCTGGTAAATCGTCGGTTGTTTCGGACTTCAACTTTATATTAACTGCCTTTTTGACTTGCTCCTCATTTGGTTTTCTGGGAGAATAACCTTCCCAAATCGGAGGCGGACACTTGTTATAATTTGCACTTTGTTTCATACCAGTATCCTTCTCTTCAGGTTTCTTGTCTTGAAATGCTTCCATACCTGCAACAGTTGGATAAATTCTATCAATCAAATAATCAGAACTAGAATAACTTTGCAGTCGTCGTCTGATTCTTTCATTCTCTATCTTTTCTGTCTCCAACTCCTGCTTCAACTTAGCACATTCTTCAATGTAATGATTAACGGCCTTCTGTTTCGTCATCATCACAGCATTCATCATTATTAATGCATCTTCTCTTTCAGAATTTGTATTTTGTAGACCAGTTACCGTTCTATTCAACACATCATACGATTCTTTCACATAATTGAGATTGAACAATAATTGTTCTTTCATCTTATACTGCTCACTCAATTTCTCATATTTCCCTTCACATTACTTACATGACTCCAAACACTTTAGACAAGGTTTGATGACTTCAATAATCTTTTCAACTTCTATAATTTTTTCAACTTCAACTACTTTCTCAACTTCAACTGCCTGCTCAGTAGCTTTATTCTCTTCACTTTGTTCAAAACTCTTTTTCTGAACAACACTCTCACTTTTCACCTTTTTCTTTTCTTTTGCTGCTTGTTTCTCCTTCAACTTCTCCACTCTATCTGCAAAATAAAATTGAAAACTTTCAGGTGATAAATGAGTTTTTGCAATATTAATATGCATTTCTTCCTCATCATCATTGTCATCAATTGATGATTGATCAAACACTTGTGTCTGTTCTGAACTATCATCTGAAAAACTAGATTAATCATCTTGATTTTTCTCATCACTGGCAAATGCTTTCATCCATTCTTTCATCAAATCTGGGTTTTGAACTATCTGAACAATTAACGCCACGGTTTTTGAATCAGATGGAATATATTTGTCCCAACTGAAACCTTCTGCCACTTTTTCATCATCTTGATCAATTATGCCATAATAAGCTTTCTTATTTGCTTCTTCGATCATTTTAGCATGTGCAGTTTGTGGTTCTTTTTGTTGATACGGCTGATGAGAAACTTGTTGATATATGGCTTTCCGATAATAATCATTTCCACATAACGGATTCTTTGCTCCACTTGCTTCTCGATTGGTACATTCTCTCTTGAAATGTCCTTTCTCCCTGTCACACCCCCAAAATCCACACGCGGAGTATCACCGCTTGGAGGGGTGACATGACCAGGATCAAGCCACCAATCATATTGAACATAACCAGTAAAGTAAAATTCAACCACATAATATGAAAGGTGTTTCAAATAAAAAACGTAGTTAAGTGTTTAGCGGAAGCATAATTGTAAAATCCAATATAAGTATTAAGTACGAAATAAAGTAATGTTTTTAGCATTGCACACACTGCCATGTCCCACAACGACCGCGCCTCCCTGTGCAAGCTCCATGAGTACCTAACGACCTGCAAGGCATGTAGCAACGAATCAACAACAAAGTTGAGCGAGTTCACAGTTGGTTGTTTAGTTATAGCATTCGTTTCATAAATCATATGTTTGTTTTGTAAACCATGTATCGTATTAATTCGTATCGCGGTCTCCCAGACATGTTTGCGAAGATAAGTAGGGGCTTCCCATGTGTTACTAGACCACGCGTATCGACTGTTACGAAAATGTAAGAGGTGCCCTAAGTCAATGTCTATCAGCATTGACCCTTTGCCCATAGTCCATTAGTACACGCCCGTCCGACTGGCACGGTGTGAGGTTTGTTAAACCCTAATAGCGCTATCTACTAATGACCCACTCACCATAGGCCTCGGCGATTAAGTCGATAAATGAGGAACTTAAAATGATAGAGTGATGGTCTTATGATCGTACGTATCTTGTTGTATGGGGAATACGCAAGTTTGTAGTTACCGTTCAGTTCTTTGACCCATTCCCAACCCTTGGGAATCCCATGCCTTGGATAGAGTGTGAACTCACATTGGTTTGCTCGGTATGTTAAACTATGTGCTCACAAGTAATCAATCAAGTCCTATAGTATGCACGTATACTCAGTCAGTTCCAGATCGTAATGATTCACATGCCATTTATGTCACATAGTGTGTTTATGAAATCATCATCAAGTAGCACATAACAGTTAGTTCATGTTCATACAGTCATACTCCATATAACTGAGTTCTTAGTAAATTCTAACAGGATAAATCAATTAACATGCTTGATGGGGTTAACAGACTTAACAAGGTTAATATATTTAGCAAAGATAACAACCTTCCCAGAATTAACAAGCATAACAAGAATAATAACTAACAGTGTTAATTAATTAACATAGTTAACAAACTAGTAGAGTTACCTACTTAACGGGGTTAATAAACTTAACTGAGTTACTAACTTAACTCAGTTAATAGACTAAACAGAGTTACATATTAACAAGTTTAATAAACTGACAGTGTTAATTAACAACTAATAGCATTAGTTACTTAACAGAGTTATCAACTATCTGATTTAATAACTAACCAGGTTAACAAAGTAAAAGATCATTTAGCGAAAACCCCTTTCAGGTGAAATTCTTTCGGGCCGAAATCCCTTGGGCCGAAAACACTTGGGCCACGAAATCCCCAAGGTGTTTTCGTTGAGATGGGTTTTCGTTGGGTGGGGGTTTTCGTCGGGTCCATCCATCAACAACAACAGTTATGTAATCCAAGATCCTAATCATCACTAACAATTATTCAATCATATATTCATTCATTCATGGACAATCACACACACTCGATTATATAATTAGATTGTAAGGATCTTTAATATACAAATCAATAACAGTTTGCAGATTAAACATATATAATCATCATGTACATCATCACCACTATCATAGATTATCAGTTTCAGTTATCATAAAATAGCACAATAGATGGCAACTAGTCTTCTTAGCGTACAGTTTATAATACAAACCATATTGTAAACAAACCCTACTTCTTGTGAATCTACAATTATCAGTCTATAACAGAAAGATCAAACATCAGCCCGTAATAGCAAGACACTAACCGTATCGACGCTTTAAGCGAAGGAGATCTCGAGCGCTGGCAATTCCGCCGTCGGGTTTCAAGGAGAGAGCGAAAGAAAGGATGAGAGTTGTCTAGGGTTTGCCGATTAAAACATTCATGTAAAAGTTTGAAGAGAATAAATAACAGATTGCTACTGGGCCAAAGGCCCACTCTTGTTTTCGTTGGACCCATGGTGGATGAAAACACTTTGTGTTTTCGTGAGTGGGTGGGGTTTTCGGCTAGAGGTGATTTCATGGGTGAGGGTGTGTTTTCAGCAAGGTTCCATATTTGTTGTTTTTAAATTTCACAAACACAATATTAATACAACACATTATTATTAACATGCATGCTTATATTGCACAATATATAAAACGCACTTATAAGACACACCATATATAACATATCAATCACAATACGATTTAACATATTACAAGCGTGTACAATTGTGAAACAAACAAGTCGTGTAAACAATCAACTTAAACAATTAACGCGCAATTAATGCGAAGATGGAAATCGTAGAAACTCGAGTTGTCACATTATCCCCAACTTGAAAGAAATTTCGTCCCGAAATTTAGCATGCGGTTACTGAGGAAGCTAGTTGTGTTGTGTAGTTTACTGGTTTTCCTGGGGTGTCACATCATCCCCCGGTTGATTTGGAATTTCGTCCCGAAATTTTGTAGTAGCTTCTGTCTCAGTAGTTGTTGCACTGTTTCCGAACAACTGGGGATACTTGAGTTTCATTTGATCTTCTCGTTCCCAAGTAAACTCTGGGCGACGACGGGAGTTCCAACGAACTCGAATAAGAGGTATTCTGGTGTGCTTAAGGACCTTAACGTCTCGGTCCGTGATTTCAACTGGTTCCTCGATGAATCGCAACTGATCGTCGATAGTGAACTCCTTCAAAGGAACTATGAGGGTCTCATCTGACAGACACTTCTTCAGATTCGACACGTGAAAAAAACGTTGTGAACTGCACTGAGTTCTGCGGGCAGGTTTAGTTTGTAGGCCACTTTGCCTATTTTCTCAATGATTTCGAACGGTCCGACGCAACGCGGATTGAGTTTGCCCCTTGCCAAAACGAACCACACCCTTCCAGGGTGAAACTTTGAGTAGCACTCGATCCCCAACTTGGAACTCGAGTGGTTTCCGGCGCTTGTTTGCGTAGGCTTTCTGACGGTCGCGAGCCGCCGCCATGCGTTGTCGTATCTGAGCAATTCTTTTTGTTGCGTCTACTACAAGTTCTGGACCTGTGATCTGACTATCACCCACCTCTGCCCAACAAAGAGGTGATCGGCATTTACACCCGTACAATGCCTCAAATGGAGCGGCTTGAATGCTGGTGTGGTAGCTATTGTTATACGAAAACTCCACTAACGGGAGATGTTTTTCCCAGCCGTTGCCGAAGTCGATTACGCATGCACGAAGCATGACTTCAAGAGTTTGGATGGTGTGTTCAGACTGCCCATCTGTTTGCGGATGGTAAACTATGCTCATGTCTAATCGAGAGCCA
Organism: Helianthus tuberosus; assembly: GCA_030545235.1. Lineage (NCBI taxonomy): Eukaryota > Viridiplantae > Streptophyta > Magnoliopsida > Asterales > Asteraceae > Helianthus > Helianthus tuberosus. The sequence goes on from JARYGA010019335.1 coordinate 16,191, forward strand.
AAATATTTGTGCATTGCCTGCCACAGTTCTGAAGTAAATCCTGCATCACGATCAGAGATAATAGAGGTCGGCACCCCGTGCCTCGAAACCACTTCCTTTAAATAAACGTCTGCTAAAGTGGAGAACTTATCCGTTTCCTTGATAGCCAAGAAGTGTGAAGACTTTGTGAGTCGATCCACGATCACCCAAAAGTATCATTTCCACGTTGAGTTCTAGGCAGACCAGTAACAAAATCCATGGAAATTTGCTCCCATTTCCATTGTGGTATCTCTGGTTGTTGGAGTAGGCCCGATGGTTTCTGATATTCGGTCTTGACCCTCGCACAAGTCAAACATTTGCTAACGTAAGTTGCTATGTGAGCTTTCATGCTAGGCCACCAATACGTAGTTATGAGGTCGTGGTACATCTTATCCGAACCAGGATGTACTGAGTAGCGAGACTTATGTGCTTCATCCATCACAAGTTCTCGTAAATTGCCATAGAGTGGGACCCAGATGCATCCTGTTACATAATAGGCGCCGTCTTCCTTTTGTTCTAACCATTGCCTTGAGGGGCGTAGGGCTTCAGCCCTGACGTTTTCTGGTTTCAAAGCTTCTACCTGAGCATCTCGTATCTGTGAAGGAAGACTAGATTGGATGGTGAGTTGTAGTGCTCGTACAGGCCTAGGTGTGGTATCTTTTCGACTGAGGGCATCAGCCACAACATTGGCTTTGCCCAGATGGTACTTTATGGCACATTCGTAATCATTCAATAGCTCAACCCATCGACGTTGTTGCATGTTCAACTCCTTTTGTTTGAAGATATGCTCGAGACTCCTGTGATCGGTGTAAATGGTGCACTTGGTACCGTACAGGTAATGTCTCCATAGCTTGAGTGCGAAAACAACAACTCCCAGCTCCAAATCGTGTGTAGTGTAATTCCTTTCGTGAATCTTAAGTTGGCGCGAAGCGTAAGCAATGACTTTATCCCGTTGCATCAATACACAGCCAAGACCCTGGATTGACGCGTCACAATAAACCACGAAGTCGTCTGTGCCCTCTGGCAATGAAAGAATAGGTGCGCTACAAAGTCTATCCTTTAAGTGCTGGAATGCTGATTCTTGTGTATTACCCCAACGGTAGATAACGCCTTTCTGAGTTAGTGAGGTGAGGGGTTGTGCAATCTTGGAGAAGTCTTTGTTGAACCTTCTGTAGTAGCCCGCCAAACCCAAGAATTGGCGGATTTCTGTTGGTGTACGGGGTGCCAGTTCTTGATCGCGTCTACCTTGGTTGGATCAACGTGTATCCCATCCTTGTTTACCACGTGGCCTAAAAAGTGGACTTCACGAAGCCAGAAGTCGTATTTTGAAAACTTGGCATACAGCTGTTCTGCTCGAAGGAGTTCCAAAATGAGCCGTAAATGCTGCTCGTGTTCCTCCTGACTCTTAAAGTAGATTAGAATGTCGTCAATGAATACAATCACAAACCTCTCCAAGTAAGGCTTGCACACTTTATTCATAGGATCCATGAAGACTGCAGGCGCGTTTATTAGCCCGAATGGCATGACCAGAAGCTCGTAATGGACGTAGCGTGTTCTGAATGGTGTTTTGGAGACGTCCTCGTCCCGGACTCTCAGTTGATGGTAACCTGACCTCAGATCAATCGTTGAATAGTAGCTCGACCCTTGCAGCTGGTCGAACAAATCGTCAATGCGCGGAAGAGCATAGCGATTCTTTACGGTCACCTTGTTTAGTTCGCGGTAATCTATGCACATCCTGAAGGTACTGTCTTTCTTCTTCACAAATAACACGGGAGCTCCCCAGGGCGAAGAGCTAGGACGAATGAAACCCTTATCCAGGAGTTCTTGCAATTGCTTGGACAGTTCTTCCAGTTCGGTTGGAGCTAAGCGATAAGGTGCTCGAGCTATGGGTGCTGCTCAAGGAGCTAGCTCGATCTGAAATTCGACCTGGCGATGAGGCGGTAGCCCAGGTAAATCTTCAGGAAACACTTGAGGAAAGTCGCGTACTACTGGAATATCCTCTATTCTCTTCTCTTTCGTTGATGCGTCAGTAACAAGTGCTAAGATAGCGGTGTGGCCCTTTCGCAAACACTTCTGGGCCTTAAGGAAGGAGATGATGCCCACTACAGCACCACTCTTGTCGCCTTGAATTTCGAGAGGTTCTTTGACAGAACGGGGAATACGAACAATCTTCTCTTTGCATAGGATCTCTGCTTGCTGTTGGGATAACCAATCCATCCCAATGACGATGTCGAAACTACCCAGAACTATAGGAATGAGATCGATAGAGAAAGTCTGACCATCGAGGATAAGATTACAACCCTGAACTATGTGTGTGGCCTCTAGACTTTTACCATTTGCTAACTCTACGACATGCTTGGTGTTTAAGGGAGTTGGTGTGCGCTTGAGCATTTGACTAACTTTTAGAGACACATAACTGGTATCGGCACCCGAATCAAGTAAGATAGTAACATAAAAGTCGTCGAGGAGGAACTTACCCATCACCACATTAGGATCATTCCTTGCGTCACCCTGACCCAGCACGAACACTCGACCCCTGGCACCATTGTTTCCATCATTGTTTCCCCTGTTGTTGTTCCCATTGCCCTGATTATTGTTGTTGTTGTTGTTCTGATTCTGGTTTAAGTGAGGGCTGTTCCGCTTGAAGTGGCCTTCAGCACCACACTGAAAGCATCCCCTTTTTCCTCATTGTTGCTGCTGGTTCTGTGGAGCGGGCGGTTGTTGTTGATAGTTCTGATTCGCAGGTCGTGAGCTCCTGCAATCCTTAGCTTCATGACCCATCTTGAGACACCTCTGGCAGCGACCCCTGTTCCACTAACCATTGTGGTGTCTGTTGCATGTGTTGAACTTCGGGAGGTTTCCTCGATACCCACTCTGCCTTTGACTACCAGAAGATTGCTGACCAGGGCTCTGATAATCATCAATCTTTCGCTGCTGTGCCTGGGACTGAACTGAAGTTGAACCTTTGCTGGAGATTCCATCCCACTTTCTCTTGTTGTCACTGGGAATAGCAGAAGTAGTAACAGTAGTAGCAGCACCAATACGCTTAGGCAGCTTGTTCTGTTCCACTGCCTGGTCTGTGAGACGATGAGCAAGACGAGTAACATCTTGAATAGTAGCAAGGTTAGCAGAAGTCATATGAATTTGAATCTCTGGTACTAAGCCTTTGAGGTACAGCTCAATGCACTTGATGGGAGGATCCACCATAGTTGGACATAACACTGCCAATTCGTTGGATCGTTTCGTGTACGCTTCTATCTCTGACCCCGTCATCTTCTGGTTAAAGAACTCCACTTCTAGCTTGTGTATGTCATCACGACTACAGTATTCCTATTTGATCAGTTCTTTAAAATCATTCCATGGGGTGGCATTAGCAGCCGCCAGCCCCAGCATCTGAACTTGCGCGTTCCACCAAGTTAGCGCAGTGCCTTCGAGAGTACCAGTGGCGTACTTCACCCTACGAGCCTCAGGGCATTCACACATCTCGAAGACCGATTCAAGCTTCTCGAACCAGTGGAGGAGTCCAACAGCTCCTTCAGTGCCACTAAAAGTAGTAGGACGACAGTCGATAAAAGTCTTGAATGTGCATACAGGTGGCTGAGCGTGTTGACCTCCTGCCTGGGCAGCTGCGAGTGCTGCAGTAACTTGTTCAGTGTTCAAAGCCGCCAACTGGGCTTGAGTTAGGTTAACGCGTCCACTCATGATCTTCATATCAAAGGAAACATGAGTGAGAAGGGTTCGCGAAAGTACGATAACAGAAGAGAGTAAGCACACACGTGTTTTCAAACAATAGTTGTTGCGTTTATCTAAGCATACCACGAGCAAAGTTCTATGTAATCTAGCAAGTAGGCTATGTAAACATAAATCATATCACCTAGAATGTCGAGTCTTGCACGTGGAGCGAAGCGTCGTTGTGGATCGTTGAGCACTGTTCAGGTTATAGTCTGGTTTTAACAAAAAAATTTTCCCTTATTAAAACCAAGTTCACTATAACCAATGGCTCTGATACCAATCTGTCACACCCCTAAAATCCACACGCGGAGTATCACCGCTTGGAGGCGTGACATGACCAGGATCAAGCCACCAATCATATTGAACATAACCAGTAAAGTAAAATTCAACCACACAATATGAAAGGTGTTTCAAATCAAAAACGTAGTTAAGTGTATAGCGGAAGCATAATTGTAAAACCCAATATAAGTATTAAGTACGAAATAAAGTAATGTTTTTAGCATGGCACACACTGCCATGTCCCACAACGACCGCGCCTCCCTGTGCAAGCTCCATGAGTACCTAACGACCTGCAAGACATGTAGCAACGAATCAACAACAAAGTTGAGCGAGTTCACAGTTGGTTGTTTAGTTATAGTATTCGTTTCATAAATCATATGTTTGTTTTGTAAACCATGTATCGTATTAATTCGTATCGCGGTCTCCCAGACATGTTTGCGAAGATAAGTGGGGGCTTCCCATGTTTTACTAGACCACGCGTATTGACTACTACGAAAATGTAAGAGGTACCCTAAGTCAATGTCTATCAGCATTGACCCTTTGCCCATAGTCCACTAGTACACGCCCATCCGACTGGCACGGTGTGAGGTTTGTTAAACCCTAATAGTGCTATCTACTAATCTCCCGCTCGCCATAGGCCTCGGCGATTAAGTCGATAAATGAGGGACTTAAAATGATAGAGTGATGGTCTTATGATCGTACGTATCCTGTTGTATAGGGAATACGCAAGTTTGTAGTTACCGTTCAGTTCTTTAACCCATTCCCAACCCTTGGGAATCCCATGCCTTGGATAGAATGTGAACTCGCTTTGGTTTGCTCTGTATGTTAACCTATGTTCTCACAAGTAATCAATCAAGTCCTATAGTATGCACGTATACTCAGTCAGTTCCAGATCGTAATGATTCACATGCCATTTATGTCACATAGTGTGTTTATGAAATCATCATCAAGTAGCACATAACAGTTAGTTCATGTTCATACAGTCATACTCCATATAACTGAGTTCTTAGTAAATTCTAACAGGATAAATCAATTAACATGCTTGATGGGGTTAACAGACTTAACAAGGTTAATATATTTAGCAAAGATAACAACCTTCCCAGAATTAACAAGCATAACAAGAATAATAACTAACAGTGTTAATTAATTAACATAGTTAACAAACTAGTAGAGTTACCTACTTAACGGGGTTAATAACTTAACTCAGTTAATAGACTAAACAGAGTTACATATTAACAAGTTTAATAAACTGACAGTGTTAATTAACAACTAATAGCATTAGTTACTTAACAGAGTTATCTACTAACTGATTTAATAACTAACCAGGTTAACAAAGTAAAAGATCATTTAGCGAAAACCCCTTTCAGGTGAAATTCTTTCGGGCCGAAATCCCTTGGGCCGAAAACACTTGGGCCACGAAATCCCCAAGGTGTTTTCGTTGAGATGGGTTTTCGTTGGGTGGGGGTTTTCGTCGGGTCCATCCATCAACAACAATAGTTACGTAATCCATGATCCTAATCATCACTAACAATTATTCAATCATATATTCATTCATTCATGGACAATCACACACAATCGATTATATCATTAGATTGTAAGGATCTTTAATATACAAATCAATAACAGTTTGCAGATTAAACATATATAATCATCATGTACATCAACACCACTATCATAGATTATCAGTTTCAGTTATCATAAAATAGCACAATAGATGGCAACTAGTCTTCTTAGCGTACAGTCTATAATACAAACCTTATTGTAAACAAACCCTACTTCATATGAATCTACGATTATCAGTCTATAACAGAAAGATCAAACATCAGCCTGTAATAGCAAGACACTAACCGTATCGACGCTTTAAACGAAGGAGATCTCGTGCGCTGGCAATTCTGCAGTCGGGTTTCAAGGAGAGAGCGAGAGAAAGGATGAGAGTTGTCTAGGGTTTGCCGATTAAAACATTCACGTAAAAGTTTGAAGAGAATAAATAACAGATTGCTACTGGGCCAAAGGCCCACTCTTGTTTTCGTTGGACCCATGGTGGACGAAAACACTTTGTGTTTTCGTGAGTGGGTGGGGTTTTCGGCTAGAGGTGATTTCATGGGTGAGGGTGTGTTTTCAGCAAGGTTCCATATTTGTTGTTTTTAAATTTCACAAACACAATATTAATACAACACATTATTATTAACATGCATGCTTATATTGCACAATATATAAAACGCACTTATAAGGCACACCATATATAACATATCAATCACAATACGATTTAACATATTACAAACGTGTACAGTTGTGAAACAAACAAGTCGTGTAAACTATCAACTTAAACAATTAACGCGCAATTAATGCGAAGATGGAAATCTCAGAAACTCGAGTTGTCACACTCCCTGCATCGAAAACAAGTAACTTTAGATTTATCAAAACCCAAAGTAGAAACATTGCATCCAAGAAATTATCTCTTCCTGTAATCATTTTCAACTTTTCAGCTCTCCTCAACACACTCGCTAAACACCACTTTATATCCATCAGCTCCATTTCTTCAGCATCTATCTGATCATAATCCTCTTTCGTCAACATAGGATTTCCAATCCTTTCTGTAACCAATCCTTCATATGATTCCAATACTGTAACAAGTAATGCCATATGACTTTTGACAACTTCTTCAGAAAAATTTTGCCATTCTGAAGATGCAACGCGATATTGCAATTTAAGACATGACCATTGTTGCTGTTTGAGCTTTGAAATTGATTACTTGAGCTTGAAGCTTTCGGATTAACACTCGGATATGAAGAGAATCCACTGCTGTTGTTGTTTGAACTTTGATTGATTGATTCAGATGAGTTTTCGGCACTAAAAGCAGTTTGAACTTTTGGACTTAATTCATTACTCTGAACACTCCCTTTGTAGTACATCTTAACATCTTGTTGTGCACTTGGATTATTCATTCTTGCAATCTTTTGTTGTTCAAGATCTTGTCCTTCAATCTTCTCAATGAACTGGGAAATTGTCAATCATTCATATTCTCCAGTATTCTTTAATATCATCAAAAATGTACCCCATTCTTTCTGAGGTAAAGCATCAGCTAATTTCTCTACCCATTCCTCACGATCTTTATTGATATCTAGCAATGACATTGATCTTACCAAGTAACAATATCTTTCAATCAATATCTTTGTATCTTCTCCTGGCAAACTTGTAAATAGATCAAATTCTTTCTTTAACAATGCCTTTTTACTCTTGATCATCTTCTCACTTCCTTCAAACTTAATTCGAAGTGCTTCCCAAATTGAACGTGAAGTCTTATCATGTTGAAGCAAAATGAATATATCTTCTTTAATAGCTTGCTGGAGTAAACTAATCATCATCTTTTCTGCTTTGTACATGTCTCGTTATTTATCTGTAAATTCAAAAATTTTCTTTTCAACTCCCAAGTCTGTACGTGGTAGCACATATTTTTTTCTCAACACACTCCCAAGATCTCAAATGGTTAGCTTGAACCCAGTTTTCAAAACGATCTTTCCAACCATAATACTCCTCAATGCCCATGAGTTTCGGGGGTTTTTGCAAAGTTCCAGTTTCATTTTCCATGTTCATGTTCTGAGCAATGGTAGTAGGAGTAGTCGGGGCTGTAGCAAATGCGTTATATAATTCCTCTTCCATAATTCGGTAAAAAGTTTCTCAAAAACAGACACTTTTAAACGAAATAACAACTCAAGCGAAATACCCTTGGTGCGAAATAACACACTCAAATGAAATAGCCTGCAAACACAACTTCAAACGAAATCAACTCAAATGAAATCAGAATTTTCAAACGAAATAGTTAATTTCGTACGAAATAACCAAACAAAAACCGGTTTCAAGCGAAATCAACTAATTTCGTACGAAATACTCAAACGAAATACTAATTTCGTACGAAATACTCAAGCAAAATTCCAATCTGGTGCGAAATAAGGCTTATTTCGTGCGAAATACTGCTGATATCATCATCTCGAGTTGTTTTTACCAAAATTGATTAGGTTTTTGTCCGATTGTAAGTCTGAAACTTTCAAGGATTTGTTAACATACTATTACGCGTATAATATGTGAAATTCAAGACATTTTGACCATGAAATCAAGTTTAATTTTGAAAAGAAGGTGTAGAAATCAGAATTTTAAGCTGAATTGGTAAGAACTCTTCCTTCTGAGCTCTGATACCACTTGCAGGATTGTTTTACCGACCAAACGAGTCGTTCAGAAGAGTTTTTCCTCAATACGAGAGGCGGAAACAAACATATTGAGTTAATTCAGCTTGCAATACACTTAAAACTGTCTTTAGATTGATTTGACAAAGTTTTACAGTGAGTAGACACTTCGGCGGCACTTCGGCTCTCAAACCGGAAAAGTAATTTTTTTTAAATGATGAAGACAAGGCAACTATATATAGGCAAGATAATTTCGCATGAACAGGTTCACACGAAATCACTTTCACACGAAATAGTGATTTTATGCGAAATAGCAATTTGATTTCGTGCGAAATAGTTGTTGCCTATTTCGTGCAAAATTACCCTTTTAACATGTTTTCTCGTTTTACATGCCCTGATCTATCTATACACAAACAAGACTCAATACAAGACAAAGTCGACAGACGTATGCACCAACAGTTTTGAAAATCTCGTCAATGTGTCGGTCCTATTAATGTGAACACGTGCAATCTGGAAGGGTGGGTGCCTGTATCTCAAGTTTTCTGTCTAAAGCTAGAGTGTTTGTACAAATCCACATAATCAGACCAGTCACAATTACCTGGGAACTCTTGGGATGAGTGTCCACTTATAGGCTAAAGCATGTCTTCGCGATACATTCTAAGGACCTATTTACTTTGTTCAGCTATTTTGCGTCGTTTGTTTGTTCAAAATAACAAACAAATGATCGCCTTCCTTATGTTTCGTTGATATCTTCAATACCTCTTTTGTTTATCCAATCGTTAATCTCACTCGTTTCTCATGTTTCCTTGTTCTTTTTGGAATATGCCACCTAGACGTGATCCAGAACAGGATGCTGCCCTTGCAGCCACAATCGTTCAGCAGATGGCTGCTGTGCTTCCGAACCTCATTACCAAGATAAACCATGCAAATAACAATAACAATGCTCAGCGTAACTTCAAAACATTTAACTCAGCTAAGCCATCAAAATTTTCTGGGTCTCAAGGAGCAACTGCACTCCTGCAATGGTTCGAGAGTCTAGAAAGTACTTTCAGACATGTTCAGTGTCTAGATGAGTGAAAGGTTGAATTCGCTTCTAGTGTTTTTGAGAAACGAGCTCTAACATGGTGGAATGGTGTAATGAGAGATCGGGGTGCCGATGTAGCACTTGCTCAAACCTTGGAAGAGCTTCGAGCTCTAATGATGAAGGAATTATGTCCTCGTCATGAAATCAGGGCATTGGAATGGGAATTCGACGATCTTAACCAAGATAGCGGTGAGCATCGAGCCTACACGGACCGTTATGAGGAGCTAAGTCTGTTATGCCCGACCATGGTTACGCCTTTGGATAAGGCAATTGAAAAGTATATTGATGGCCTCCCTGACTCAGTACAAGACATTGTTACTGGTAGCAACCCTACTATAGTTAGACGGGCCATTGAGCTATCCGCTACCCTGACTGAATCTCAGATCAGGAAAGGCAACAAGAAAACAACCGATGAATCAAAACCAAAGGATAAGCAGACTAAGTCCTCTAAGAAGTCAAAGAAGTGTAAGGCTTCCCAGAACTTCGCCGCGGTTGCTCAAAATGATCAAGCTATCCCTAACCAACCAGCTCAACCCCTTGCTAAGAAGCCATACAACAGGACTGCACCTATGTGCAACCAATGTAACCTTCATCATCATGCTAGTGTGAAATGCCGCAAATGCCTAAATTGTGGACTTGCTGGTCATACAGCTAGGGTTTGTTGAGCTGCAGCTGCACCAAATCAAGCTGACAACAATCCTGCTCCAGCTCATTTTCCACCAGGTTCTTGCTACAACTGTGGCGAGATGGGCCATTTCCAAAACAATTGCCCAAAACTTGCTAATGCAAATCCAGCACTAGGATGAGCATTCGACTGACTGGAAGACGATGCTGTCAAACTTTATGTACTATTCTCTTTTGTTATCAAAGTCTATGAAACAGTTATTTTGATTTATAAATAAATCTTTTATTTTCATTATGATGTACAAATGTGGTTACATGTATGAACGACATATCCCCTACAATACTGATGATCAAGGAACCATGTTCCTTGTAAAACAAACTACTCTCAAAATTCTTCCATTTTATGATTGCTTGCGATCTCCATGAAAACCCTAAGTACCCGTTTCTTCTAAGGAAACAAAGTACAAGGCACAAGTTACAACTTTGGACAAATACCCAAAGTACCACTTTAAATCCTTAATATGATACCCAAGGGTACTCCCATAAGCCCTTGATTGGTCTTACATATCATATCTTCATGACTTCACGATATTTTACACAGCATATGATTTCAAAAGATTATCCATGTTTTTGAAAACCTCATACATGTTTTCAAAATCATCACACATGGTTTTAAAACAATGTTTACCTAATATACTTAGTACGTGATTTTAAAAACATTACAAAAAGTTTTTCAAACTCATATTTTTAACAATTCCTAGCATAGCTTTCAAAAACAATCCATCTGTATGTTGTCTTAGCGTACGTGGTATGCGATTTCCATAAACACTATGCTTCGTATGTTGTCATAGCATACCTAGTACAAGATTCCTAAACTCTTCCCGCTATGCGAATTCCAAATCCTTATAGGATCTTCTTTATAGTTAGCTCCTTGTAGATGTTTAAAGCACAAAATCAAAGTCCTTAATTGGATTCTTGGTATGCTTTAATAGGAATGGCATCCTGAGCTATCGCTTCAATCCTATGGAACTGCTTGACAAATTTCGGGACAAAATTTCTTTCAAGTTGGGGATGATGTGACAACCCGCAATTCCAAGAGCCTTTCCTTATACTGTTTCAAACCTTGTGTTATGTTTTGATGTAATCAGCGTGTACGTTAATTAAATAATGAATGCATTTGACTTTGTATGAACTGTTATGAGTCATGTGTTACGCGAAGTGTGAACGTCCGTATTAATTCCGTTGCATAACTGTCCGCTCTCGGCCCACATGAAACCCAGGCTTGGGCTCGGCCCTTCATATCAACGCATACACGCTAGAGTTGGTGTATGGCTTCTACTATCTCCTAAACTAAGCATCATTAGCAATCAAAACCCTACTCTCCTCTTTTCTTGAAACCGACGACAGCTTCTTTCGGAGTTTCTTCCTTTCGTTCGTTCTAGCTAATCCGCGCACACACAACCATCTGGTTAGTATGGTTAACTCTATGTTTATTTATTCGTTTGATCCTTTTCGATGTTGAACACATATGTAGTTACATTACATGCATGACTATTGGTAGTATAGGGTTTGTTTGTGTGAAAGTATTGGATGAATAAATTAGTGTAAACTGTTAGAACGAATTATGTGAGAAGTCTAGATTTCATGACACTAGTATGGTGATGCACACGAATCTAAATCGGATATTGATTAGAGGAAATCTGTTAATGTGTGAGTGTGCGAGTTGTTGTTAACCGATGTTTAGGGAAGTGTAATATGAATGTTTTGATTCTTGTTGTTCGATGATGATGATGATTATGTTAATGATTGTGGTTAATCATAAATGGAATGATTAAGGTTTGAATAATTAAGGGATACGTAACTATTTTGATCCATGATTGGGAAGGGAAGATTGGGGAAATCATGTTTGCTAAAATTAAGGGAAACAGTTGGCTTGGTCACACAACAGACTTGGGATCGCACAAGGGGTGCAATCGCACAAGTCTGCCCAAACGCACAAGTTGGTCCAATCGCACAAGAGTTAGTCGGTCGCACAACAGCTAAGCAATCGCACAAGTGATTGGGCTGCTTAGTTGATTGGGCCTTGCGTGGTTAATAAATTGGTTGGGCCGTACACGGACCGCACAAGTTGTGCGATTGCGAAGGGGGCCGCACAAGATATTGGTTGGATTAACTTGGTTGGGCCGGATAACACCTGAATCGCACAAGGGGTCCCTAGTCGCACAAGACCCTTCGGGTCGCACAAGACCCTTCGGGTCGCACAAGACCCTTCGGGTCGCACAAGACCCTTCGGGTCGCACAAGACTTTGGGCCGTTGATGGATGGGCCTGAACGTCATGGCTGCATGTTGTGAATTTGATGTTTAGTCTGGTATGGTAATCTTTGTGTTGTATGATTGTGATGCCATGTGTTGCCCGATACGTGCTATGTGATGTCATGTGATGAGTATGTGGTCAATTAATAAACGAAAACTGATTGGTATTAATAACCATATTAGGACGTGGTTGGTAGATCAATTGTGATCAAGTAATTTTCATTACCGAGCAATCCAAGGTGAGTTCACTGCTCTTTTTCCAAGCATGCGTCCCGGGGAGGGACATCTGGTAAACGTTCCTGGGAGGAATGTCGGGTTATTGGGATGTTGGTTAATACACTCATATCTATCACTTAAGTCCCTTCTACCGATTGTTTCCGGGGAGGCAACGGGGTATTAGTTAATAGAGCTATTTAGGTTTGGCACCCTCACACCGTACCGGGGAGGACGGGCGTAAACTAATGACCCCAGTCTTGACCATTGGTTTAATAAAGGCATTGGGGAATAGGGCAATAATCTGGAGCCATCGGCGGTAATCGAGTTATTAACAACATCGTATCTCTGAATTGTTTTAAACTTATACCTGGTAACTAAAACGTGTTAACAAACTTCGAACTCAAGAGCGTCGTCTAACACACTTGTCTGCATGCTTGCAGGTCATTAGATTTATGGATAGAACTTGCTATCTGGGAGTGCTGGAGTGTTCATGGGTCGTAGCTCTTGGATACATGTTTCGTTGGCTTTGAACTCTTGTTTTCAAACAGTTGAATAACGTTTTACATTATGCTTCCGCTGAACATTTACTTTGGTTTTAACTTATGACTTGGAATTATATTATGAAATGAATGGAATATTTTATTTAATATTTATAATAGTTCAATGTGAATAGTGGCTGGATCCTGGTACGTCACACGCCTCGCGGGGGTTTCCGCGTGTGGCATTTTATGGGTATGACAGTTTGGTATCAGAGCCACTGGTTATAGTGAACTAGGTTTTAAAACATTTTTATAAAACCAGACTATAACCGAACAGTTTCGAAAATCGACCATGACACTCAGCTCCAGATTGTAAGCTTCGTATCTCGTTTACTTATTGCATAGCGTATTTAGTATACATTCACGTATGATGTTGCATGTGATTGCACACTTAGCACTACAGACTAAATTCATGTGTATTCGCCTAGGTTATGTAGTTGATAGAGTCACAGTGTGATATCCCGTTAGACTTTCGTGACTTATGTTTTGTGGGGTCTTCTGATTTGCTACTTGAATTTGAGGAACCTTTTAGCACAAATTGGGAGGAGCTGAGATAAACATGCAAGTCGCATTGTTATTATGGGTGCACACATAATAGCAATGTGGGGTGCATGTGAATCCCAGTAAGGCCTAACGAATGTGAAAGGGTTCCGCCTTGTTGTTTGGTGTAAACTGGTAGTCCATAGAAGTCATCGAGAGGTTTGACTCCTACTTTATCTCAACTTTTGACCTTTTCCCCCTTTTTCCTATATAGAATGATGAGCGGACGAGGTCACGGACGTGGTCACATTGCTATGACTCAGGCCGAATTGACTGACCTGATCAACACTCGTGTGGCTGAGGCTTTGGCAGCCTATCAAGCTTGTACGAAATGTGCCAAATATTCCTTATTCTCGTGTCGTGTACCCAACTCTTACCCGTGTGCTGTATCTTTCTTTTTCATCTACTAGGTCAGCAAGCGAATCAGAATCAGAACAATCCGCATGCTTGCACATTTAAGGCATTCATGGATTATAAGTCACAGACCTTCAGTGGGACTGAAGGGGCTGTGGGGCTACTTCAATGGTTCGAGAAAGCTGAGTCAGTGTTCGCTCTGTGTAACTGTCCCATGGGGGACCGGGTGAAGTATGCTACTGGCACATTAGAGGATGGATCCCTAACCTGGTGGAATGCCCAAGTGCAGATGTTGGGTATCGAAATGGCTAATGCAACCACTTGGGATGACTTCAAGGAGTTGATGCGGGAGGAGTATTGTCCTCGTGATGAGATTCAGAAACTGGAGAACGAATACTACAATCTGAAGATGGAGGGGTCTGGGATCGAGGCTTACATGAAACGATCTCATGAGCTAGCAAGTATGTGCCCTAACTTGTCTCGACCCCCACCTCGACGAATAGCACCAGCGGTAAAGAGTTTGGTCACTGCTGCAAATCTTAACAATCTGCCTTAGATCATCCGTTTAGCACACAAGATTACTGACCAGGAGGTCGAGCGTGGATCGCTACCGCCCCGTGTTTCTGCTACTAGCCCTACTGCTACAGCTACCACACCTGCTAGTGATAACAAGTGTAAATGGAACGATGCGGATAAAGCAAACAGTGCAAGTCAATCTCAGAAAAGGCCTGATAACAGCAATAATCGTAGTTTCAGTCAGTCGTCCTCAGTTAACCAAGGCTAGAACAGCAATCAGAGTCAAGGCTCCTATGTCGGTCGGAAGCCAAAGTGCAACAAGTGTGGTTATCATCATCCTGGGCCGTGTGTTCAACCTTGCCATAGGTGTAATAAGGTGGGCTATATGGCAAGAGACTGTAGAGCTCCGTTCCCAAAACAACAGCAACAGCAGAACCAGCAGCAAAATCAGCAGCATCGGCATCAGCAAAGGCAGCAGCCTCATCAGAATCAGGGCAACAAGAAGGGGTGTTTCCAGTGTGGGGACGAGGGCCACATTAAACGGGATTGCCCTCAGCTGAATCAGAATGCCAATGATAACAACACCCGCCAGAACAACAACAATGCTGGGAACAACAAGAACGACAACAATGGGGGCAATGGTGCTCGTGGAAGGGTATTTACGGTTGGAGTTGGTGATGCTAGGATCGACGGCAATGTCGTGACTGGTACGTTTTCTTTGAACAATCTCTTTGCTTCTGTATAATTTGATTCCGGTGCTGATTGGAGTTACGTGTCCTTATAGTTCAGTCAACGATTAGGGTTAACTCCAATACCTCTATAAGCTAAGCATGTAGTAGAATTAGCTGACGGTAAGACGATTGAAGCCTCACATGTTATTTTGGGATGCAAACTTGATCTTGTGGGTCAAGTGTTTGACATTGACCTACTTCATGTTACCCTCGGTAGTTTTGATGTAGTAGTTGGTATGGATTGGTTGTCTAAGAATCAAGCTGAAATCCTCTGTAAAGAGAAGATCGTACGTATTCCACTCCCCAGTGGGGAACCTTTATCGGTTCAAGGGCATCGCAGTGGTGCGATGGTTGGTATCATCTCAGCTATGCAAGCGCAGATGTGTCTACGAAAGAGGTATCCTGCTATTCTAGCTCTTGTTGCAGATACTCCGTCCGAAGAAAGAAAGATCTAAGACCTGCCGGTTGTTCGTGAATTTTCTGATGTATTTCCTGAGGAACTTCCTGGTTTACCTCCTCACCGTCAAGTGGAATTTCAGATTGATCTCGTTCCAGGAGCGGCCCCAAATGCTCGAGCTCCTTATCGTCTTGCACCTGGGGAGTTGCAAGAGCTATCTAATCAACTTTAAGAGCTGTTGGATAGAGGTTTTATCCGACCCAGTTCTTCACCTTGGTGAGCCCCAGTTCTGTTTGTAAAGAAGAAAGACGGGTCCTTTCGTATGTGTATATATTATCGAGAACTCAACAAGGTGCCAGTCAAGAACCGTTATTCTCTGCCACGCATCGACGACCTGTTTGACCAGTTGTAAGGGTCAAGTTTTTACTCAAAGATCGACTTAAGATCCGCCTATCATTAGATGAGAGTTCAAGAGGAGGATGTTCCTAAAACGGCTTTTCGAACGCGGTATGGGCATTATGAGTTTCTGGTTATGCCGTTTGGGTTGACGAACGCACCCGCGGTCTTCATGGACCTCATGAACCGTGTATACAAACCGTATCTCGACGATTTCGTTATCGTGTTTATCGACGACATTCTGATCTATTCAAAGAGCAAGGAAGAGCACGAGAGAGATCTGCGTCTTATTTTGGAGCTTCTGAGGAAGGAGTAGCTTTATGCGAAATTATCTAAGTGTGACTTTTGGATTCGAGACTTACACTTCCTTGGCCACATTGTGAATGAATCAGGGATACACGTAGACCCTGCTAAGATTGATGCTATCAAAAATTGGGCGGCACCAAAGAATCCTTCTGAGGTACGGCAATTTCTTGGTCTCGAAGGGTACTATTGCAAATTTATTAAAGATTTTTCGAAGATTGCTCAACCTCGTACCTCGTTAACACAGAAGGGCGTTGTATACTCATGGAGAACGAAACAAGAAGAGGCTTTCCAGTTGTTAAAATAGAAACCCTGCAGTGCACCGATCTTGTCTCTACCTGAAGGTACATAATATTTTGTAGTATATTGTGATGCTTCTATTCAAGGCCTCGGTTGCGTGCTGATACAATGCGAGAAAGTGATAGCCTACGCCTCTCGACAGTTGAAGGTTCACGAAAGGAATTACATGACTCACGACTTGGAGTTGGGAGCCGTGGTATTTGCGTTCAAAATCTGGAGGCACTACTTGTACGGTACTAAATGCACCATTTATACCGACCACAAGAGCCTTCAGCATATCTTTGATCCTAAAGAGTTGAATATGCGACAGCGTCGCTGGGTAGAACTCTTAAACGACTACCACTGTGCAATCAAGTGTCATCTGGGAAAGGCAAACGTTGTAGCTGATGCCCTCAGTCGGAAGGAAACAAAACCAAAACCAAAACGAGTCCGTGCTTTACAGCTCACCATCCATTCTAACCTACCTGACCAGATCCGTTCTGCACAAACTGAAGCATTCAAAGGAGAAAACATTGAAGCAGAGTACTTGAGGGGCATGGAAAACGACTTGCAGAGAGATCTGATGATATTCTCTGTTTCATGGAACGTGTATGGATTCCTTTGTTTGGTAATCTCAGAGAGCATGTGATGGACGAAGCGCAAAAGTCTCGGTATTCTGTTCATCCGAGTTCGGATAAGATGTATTAGGACCTCAAAGTTTTGTACTAGTGGCCGAAGATGAAAGCTCACATCGCGACTTATGTGAGTAAGTGTCTGACTTGTAATAAGGTTAAGTTGGAATATCAGAAACCGTCTGGATTGCTTCAACAACCAGAAATACCCATGTGGAAATAGGAGCAAATCGCAACGGATTTCATCACGGGTTTGCCGAGAACTCAAAACGGGAATGATACTATCTGAGTGATCGTTGATCGTCTCACAAAGTCAGCACATTTTCTGGCAATCAAGGAAATTGATAAGTTTTCACAGCTTGCAGCTGTCTATCTGAAGGAAGTGGTTTCTAGGCACGGGGTGCCGACCTCTATTATTTATGATCATGACCAGCGTTTGATTTTGGACTTGTGGTAGTCGATGCATAAATCGTTTGGCTCACGTCTCGACATGAGTACTGCTTATCACCCGCAGACGGATGGCCAAAGTGAACCAACCGTCCAGACACTAGAAGACATGCTGCGAGCGTGCGTGATTAATTTTGGCAAGGGATGGGAGAAGCACTTGCCTTTGATAGAATTTTCTTATAACAATAGCTACCATACTAGTATTCAGGCAGCTCCATTCGAAGCATTGTACAGACGGAAATGTCGTTCACCTATTTTTTGGGCTGAGGTGGGTGACAGCCAGATCACAGGCCCAGAACTAGAGCTTGAAACTTCAAAAAAGATTGTTCAGATTAGGAATCGTATGGCAGCAGCGCGCGAACGTCAGAAGAGCTACGCTGACAAGCGTAGGAAACCCTTGGAGTTCGCTGTAGGTGATCGCGTCATGCTGAAAGTTTCACCCTGGAAGGGTGTGGTGCGGTTTGGGAAACGCGGCAAGCTTAATCCGCGTTATGTAGGGCCATTCAAAATTCTGGAGCGAATCGGTAAAGTGGCCTACAAGCTGGTGTTACCAGCTGAGTTGGGTAACGTTCATGATGTTTTCAACGTGTCGCAACAAAAGAAGTGTTTGTCCGATGAAACACTTGTAGTACCGTTTCAAGAGTTGAAAATCGATGACAAATTGCAGTTTGTCGAAGAACCTATCGAGATCATGGATCGGGAAGTTAAGGTCCGTAAGCACAGTCGGATCCCAACCGTGAGAGTCCGTTGGAACTCAAGACGTGGAACGGAGTTCACGTGGGAACGCGAGGATCTGATGAAACTCAAGTATCCTCAACTATTCCCAACTGATAAATCCAAACCTGATACAACCAGTGAATTTCGGGACGATATTCCCTTTCAAGTTGGAGATGATGTGGCACCTGAGGAAAACCCACAGTCATCCTGAGCTATCGCTTCACTCCTATGGAACTGCTCTTTAAATTTAGGGACGAAATTTCTTTCAAGTTGGGGATGATATGACAACCCGCATTCCAAGGGCCTTTCCTTGTACTGTTTCAAACCTTGTGCCGTGTTTTGATGTAACCAGCGTGTACTTTAATTAAATAATGAATGCATTTGACTTTGTATGAACTGTTATGAGTCATGTGTTACGCGAAGTGTGAACGTCCGTATTAATTCCGTTGCATAAAACCCTTGGGCCGCACATGCTTGTTTCGTCCGCTCTCGGCCCACATGAAACCCAGGCTTGGGCTCGGCCCTTCATATCAGCGCATACACCCTAGAGTTGGTGTATGGATTCTACTATCTCCTAAACTAAGCATCATTAGCAATCAAAACCCTACTCTCCTCTTTTCTTGAAACCGACGGCAGCTTCTTTCGGAGTTTCTTCCTTCCGTTCGTTCTAGCCAATCCGCGCACACACAACCATCCGGTTAGTAAGGTTAACTCTATGTTGATTTATTCGTTTGATCCTTATCGATGTTGAACACATATGTTGTTACATTACATGCATGACTATTGGTAGTATAGGGTTTGTTTGTGTGAAAATATTGGATGAATAAATTAGTGTGAATTGTTAGAACGAATTCTGTGAGAAGTCTAGATTTCATGACACTAGTATGATGATGCACAAAAATCTAAATCGGATATTGATTAGAGGAAATCTGTTAATGTGTGAGTGTGCGAGTTGTTGTTAACCGATGTTTAGGGAAGTGTAATATGAATGTTTTGATTCTTGTTGTTCGATGATGATGATTATGTTAATGATTGTGGTTAATCATAAATGGAATTATTAGGGTTTGAATAATTAAGGGATACTGAAGAAACACTAGATAAACAGTCGGAACCGAGATATCTAGGGGGTTTGAATCCGCATAAAAAGGTTAGTTCCCTTTCGATTGACTCAGCTGTGACTGATCTTCTTCTCCGAAAGCTCTGCAAAAAAGAGCACCGTTAGCCTTGCCAGGGGGAGAAAAAGGGTTCTCTCCTTGACCCGACTCCGGTGTGAGAATAAGTATTGGTAATGAAGAAGAAGATGTATTTGAGAAGTGTGTGTAACTTCCATTCATACCTGGGTTGTTTCTCATATTTATAGCCGGGAGTCGTTTTAGGCGGGAAAACCCGTTAGTGAAAAGTTTAACGGAAGATGCTAACCCCGTAAGCGGTTACATTTCCTTCCGTTTAAGTTCTTTGATCTGACGTGAGAGCACACGGATCGTGGTCTTGATCAAAGGCTGGGGATTTGCCATGTGTAATGTGATCAAGTGGAGATTACTCTCTAATTGCATGCCTTCGTTGTGATTTCAGGGGTCCCTGTGGTAATGACACGTGTCCAGACGGTTATAACCGTCTGGGTGGTGCACGATTGTATTTCTTCTAGAAGATTACTGATGTAATCTAGTGTGGTATTTTATCGTGTGGAGACCACTGAATAGACAAATCCAAATCTGGGTAGAATAATATCTAAGTCTGGATATTTAGGCAGAAGTATTGATCTCAGGATTTTTATCCTTTGCTACTGGGAGAAGGCGCAAGGATTTATGATTTCCTTTGGGCGCGCGACTATAGATTGCTGATTACTTTCTTCCTTTTGTAAGACCAGTGCGCGGCCGCACAAGGTTAAAAGGTTAAAAGGCCAGGTTATGGTATGGTCTCAAATACTTATTATGAGGTTTTTGGGACCTTACCCCTTCAAGTCCCCCCAGTCTAGTGTTGTACTTATGCAAATAAGTGGAGCACTGGACTTATGAGAGGGAAATGCTTTTGGGTGCGAGAAATAAGAAATCTTTTATGAGAAGATTGAATTTTGATTTTTGTAAAGATTTTTTGGAAAATCTTTGACTTTTAACGAGACTGGTACAGTAAATCGATTGACAACTTGTCATTGTCAGTTGTTTTTTACTGTCCGTGTCTTACACGTGCGCGTGTAAACGCGTGTGTGTCTGATATTTACTTTTTCTGCTGCTTGGGGAACTGTGATACCCGGAACAGTCGCTGTGACGGTTACCAATGCTATTTATTGCGATAAGTATATATAACGTCTGGGTAACCTCTTTTGTGCAATCATTGTCTTGTTGAAAAACTTTCCCCATTTCTTTTTCTACGGGAAATCCTATCGTTTTTCTTCTTAAGTCAACCGGAGAACATCAAGAAGATCTTGCTGAAGAAATGGCGACTGAACTCCCACCGTTGAAGTGGACTAGGGCGTCCTTTGATGGTTTAATTCAGAATCTCAAATTCCCTGACAACTGGGGTGCTTTGTATCCTGAAGAGGGGCAAACGGCAGCGGATGCTCCGGCCGGGTATATTACCCTCTTTTCGGATTTTTTCTGTGACGGTAACTTTCGCTTGCCTGTTACTAGATTTTTCCTTGACGTCCTTGGATTTTACAAACTTCATATTTCCCAACTTCACCCTATTG